>JAYGXS010000930.1:0-17811 GCA_036362985.1 Ligula intestinalis
GTAAATAACTACCGAGGTGTTCATAAAACCCCGGCCCTAGCCAAACTTCTGAAAAAGATCATTTTTAATCAAATTCTCGATTTTTGTGTAGAAAATAAACTATTAAGTGCCTCACAGCATGAATTTTTACCTGAAAGATCATGCGAAACCTGCCACTTGGCATTCCTTAACCTGGTTACTTCACTTCGTAATGAACAGCAATCAGTCATCGTGATTTACTTTGACCTTATTAAAGCTTTTGACAAGGTGCCTCATAGGCGCCTTTTAGTGAAACTGGAAGCCCTAGGCATCAGGCCTCCCCTCCTCGATTTCATTGCCTCCTACCTGTCTAACCGCAGCCAGAAGGTCTTAGTAGGCAATAGCTACTCGATGCTTCAGCCGATCACGAGTGGTGTATTACAAGGCACGGTTTTAGGTCCCCTCCTTTTCATTCTTTACATAAATGAAATTTCAACAGTGCTAAATAATTCGGAAAATTTCATTTATGCTGATGACCTTAAGTGTATTTACTCATTTTCTAAGGACACGGCCAGTACTTGTGTTGATAAAGTTAACGCAGACTTGCGTACTCTCTCAAGTTGGAGCGCTACATGGCAGATGGAGTTTTCTCCATCAAAATGTAGTTTCTTGAGTTTTGGTCCCGCAAGGCTTCCTGGACCCATTATCTTCCAAAATAGTCCACTGTTAGAAATATCTAAGATAAAGGATTTGGATCGTACTTACACGAATAAGCTTGCATTATCACCTCATGCAGATCGAATTTCCGCCAAGGCCGCACAGATATGTGGGTTTATATCGCATAATTTTTCCTTCCAGAAATGAAGTTAAAACTATACCACATGTTTGTTCTCCCTATACTAGAACACTGCTGCCCGCTTTTTGGCCTCATGACCCAGCGTGACCGTCGTAAGATTAAAAAGGTTCAGCGAGTTTTCACTCGTAAAATATTTTCTGTTTCTGGGTCTGGTATGTGTTATACAGATAGATGTCAATTAGCAAACATTAAATTTCTTTGGATAAGAAGACTCGAAGCTGGTCTATGCTTTCTGTTTCGCGTTAACAATAGTCCTAATTTCCCACAAATTAACGCTCTCCTTCCAGTAGACCAACCTTACGCCACTCGTAACTCTTCCATGATAATTTTATCACCTCGTAGCTCCACATCTAACCGTTCTCGCTTTTTTACCGCCAAATATGCTTTAATTTGGAACAACCTTCCTCTCGATATTAGACTGTCTTCTACACTGTCGATTTTTAAAGGCAAATTATATAAGCATTTAAATTTAGGGGAAATCAAGTCGTTACTGTCTGTTTCCTTTCCAAACACGCAAGTTGTAGATTTTGAAAAAGGTCCTTATGGCATTTGAAGCTCTTCCCAGGATACTAAAATGGTTTCTAAATATGTAAGCATTTCCCTCTGCAGAGTCAAGCATCACTTCCAAGGGCTGCGAATTCTTCTCCGTTTTTGCAACCTTCGCTATGGTCTTCGAGATTGGCTCTGGAATCTGGTGGGTCGCAACTCGATGATGTTGCCTTGACTTCTACTGCCTTCTCCTGTTGTCCTGGATGACCCTTTCTTAACTCAAGGATATATTATTGTTTCCCATGATCATAAACGTCCCGAACCCTCAACATCAGGTCCCAAACTAACCACATCAAACCCTGTTACCTATTAAGGCAGTTTTTCCCCTAAATTTTTTTTTAACGTGGTGGCCCGCTGAACTCATCCACCGATTTAGGAGTTTTTTACTGCCGATGACAATTATTTTATAAGAGTTCACTGCTTATCATCATTATTTGTATTTTCAAGATAGCACTAAGTTTGTAACGACAGGGCCTCTTGGGCCTTAAATCTACAATTTATCATTATGATTATAATATCACTTGCATCAGTCGTTGGAATGTTGCCACCGCGTTGCATAATCCAAATGGCATCGTCTCAAATTCTAAAAGTCCTTTTGGTAATATAAATGCGGTTTTGTGTCGATCTTGGGGTTCCATCTCGACCTGCCAATATCCCGATTTAAGGTCGATTGTAGAAAACCATTTTGCCCTGGCTAGTGCATCTAGTGCCACGTCGATTCGAGGCAGTGGAAAAGAGTCTCTCGTGGTAACCGTGTTAAGCCTACGGTAGTCTATACAAAATTGTCATTTTCCATCCTTCTTCCGAACTAGTGCAATTGGTGAAGCTCACGGTGATTTAGATGGTCGTATGACTCCTGTGGAGAGCATCTTATCAATGAGATCATTGACTTCTTGTTGGAATTGTGGTGGTATACGACGTGGGAGTTGCCAAAGTGGTTTTGCCGTTCCAGTATCTATGGCGTGGCGGATTAAGGACGTCCTTCCTATTGCTAATTCGTTCCAAGCGAAGACATCTGTAAATGATGCTTATAAAGCCTTGAGATTCATTTTATCCTTGAGTACGATTTCGTTGTCTTGTGGTTATATATCGTCAATATTTGTAGGTAGCAGGGCTACTGCAGCTGTAATTGAAGCAATCACTATGTTTTCATCTACGTGTGTCACGGTAGGGCATTGGGTTGTGAAAGACAAAATTCGATCGTGCACGTTGAGGACACAACGGTTCTTTGCAAGAAAGTCGGTGCCTAATAGAAAATCATAGGCCAAATTAGGTGATAAAATGAACTCGTGAAGCTTTACTGTTGTCGGGAACTTTACTGGGATTGTCAGCCTACCCGATGCCCTTAGTTGTGACCCATCGGCTGTTACTAGTGTGGGAAGGTTTTCGGACAATTTCGTTTCCCGTAGACACGCGCGTGGAACTATGTGGCTGTTCACTAAGGATAGTGTAGCGCCTGTATCAACTAATGCTCTTACCAACCGGTTGAAAACTGTAACTACCGTAAAAAACGGGGCAGTTGTATGAAATATATCAATGCAGGAAGGAATGCATAAGGTACCGGGTGTATCCTTCTGACGTTGTTCGGGTATCCATCGCATTGCATGCGTCTCTGCTGGGTTTGCCTTAACTGCCTGGGTATCTATTCGCATCGCTCCGGTAGTCGCAGTGTTGGTCGTAGGGTAGAAGGGGAGGTGTCCCCCACTGAATCTTGGACCAGCTGGATTTCTGGCGTCTTGTCGGTTAGCCCACGGGTGCCAGGGTCTCTGAGTATTATTATATCGACCTCGAAAGTCGCCACGCGGTTGGCTTGCTGTGTCTGTTCGTCGTCTTCGCCACCTGAAGGTATAGTTCGGTGCGGGTCACTGCCTCTGTAATCTCGTTTGGTGGTTGAACCAAAAAGGAATGTTTCAGGTCAGGGTTGGTAATGCCCTTGACAAAGTGGTATAGCACAACGTGGTCTTTGTCTGTTTGGGCCAGCGTGAGGTATGCTGCGGTGGCAAACCGCCGAAGGTCCTGGGCGTGTACTTTGGGTTTTTCAATTAATTTGAGTTGGTGATGCATGAGCCCTACAATCGCTTCTGCTAACGATAGTGTGGGGCGGAGCTTGGTTTCCAACCTAGCACATAAAACCTCTACTTGGGTGTCTGCTGACAGACCGGCGTCGAGTGTTTTGTCTAGCTCTTTCGGTCCCAAAGCTTTCATTAAAGCTCGGCTTCGCTCTTTTAGGTTCATTTCTTGTAGATAAAATCTAGATCTTTTAAGCCACGCTTGGATGTCTTCCCGTGCTTCGTATTTTGGTACTTCTATCTGTGGGGACGCTTGATGATTTTGATATGTCGTGTTCGTTTCTGGCGTGTTCGTCACTGTCGCTGCCACCACTGTAGCGCCCGAGCACGTAGGTTCCTCCGTCGGGATGGTTTGCTCCGGTATAACAGCTATATTAACTTCTTTGACATCGAAAAACACCCTACAAGATCACAGTCGATATTTCTCCTCGCTTCTCCTAGGACATTTCTACATCGATATCCCCCAGCAATTACGATCTAGGATATTGTGGCTGCAACCGTACGCATAGATTTTTTCCTGCGTCTCTGGAATTATTTTTCTTGCGTGGACGATCTTTTGAAGTCTGAATTTGAGAAGATTTTGTTTTCCAACCGATTCTACCGAGACGCAACCTCTTTAAACCGAACGCGACCTTTTCAAACCAACAAATTAGCGGCCAAGTAACAGAAATCGTCAAGATCCGAATATTTTCGAGACCTTCAAAGGCTGAGTCTTTTCCCAATATTTAATACACTTTTTCAAATAATTTTAAAGTGCTTATTTAAAAATAGCTACGGTATTGGTTAAGTTAACTCTGGTTATTTGTCGTAAGTCATAATCAGAAAATCATATCAACTGGTTATTTCTGAACGTAATAACTTATACAGTTTGTGAAACAATTTTAAGGGATTTTCACAACCAGCTGCGATAAAATCATATAGGCTGAATTTTTCTAAATCGTCTCACATTTAATGCAGATTTCCATCAAAATTATGAGAACGAAAATTATATCTCATCGTAAGATATCTGCTCCCAGACCCAAGCGGTGCCTGTCCACGCCTACTAGTCAATGCCTTGATATCAACATGCAGCCCATTGTCAAGGCTAAGCAAATGGATTTAGCTGCATTACAGAACTGTAATGACTCCATGATGAAGTTTGGTTCTGTTTTGTCAATACTAGGCAATCTGTTTGATGGTAAGTTATCAGATGTGCCCTCGCAAGATTTTAAAAAGTTCGACTCCCTCGTCCATCTTATAACCACGGAAGCTTTTGATAGACGAAAGCGAAACTTTAACTTGATACTAAAAAAATGCCTCCATATTAAGTCGCCCTTTGGATATTGCAAAAGATTTTCTATGTTCGGGTTGTTTCAACTACAAAATTGCAGAAGCCAAATGCCTCCAATCGCATAGCAAAAACCCGCCCATCCTAGTTAAATTGTTTTCACCGATCGACCTGGACTCGATCTTTGCTCAACAGGGTCGCATTTCCCGATATTTAGAAATGATTGAAAGTTTCCCTTGTCGAGATTTTACACCAATGGAGCGAAGAAATGCCGTTCTCCAGTCTAATAGACAAATGCCTTCTCAGCCTACTATTCCTAAATCTGTTCGTAATCCCGATAGGGTAAATGCACTCGCTAATCCTTAACCCCGGATATCTGGTCATGCACCCACTAACGTCAGTACTCCCGTTATCCCTGCCTCCCTGATGTGTATTCATAGTCCCGTAACCGTCAGTGTACCTGCTATTTCTACCTCCCGACTGTCTAGTCATAGGCCCATAAACATCAGTGCACCAGTTAGCCCATCCCTCTTGATGTCGGGACCGTCAAGCCCAACCGTTCCATCATCTGCTATGATTAAAACAAGTCTAAATACATTCTCTGTCCAACGATCGATAAATTCCGCTGCCTCTAACTTGGCAACAAGCTCATCAAGAATGTCGCCAACACCGTCGAAAGCGTTTAGGCTGAGCGCTTCCCCACCACAACCTAGCTCCTCCCTTGACCGTGGGAGTCATATTATTCCCCCGTATAATGCGTTATTGAACAGGCCGGGCCCGAACCATGAAAAATTTAATTTTCACGGCAGTTACCCAAAATGGTATGGTTTTAAATCTAATCGGAATTGCCATACAGGAAATTCACTGATTAAGACCACTAGTCCTTACGTGAGCGGCCCCACCACTAATTTTATGTCACCGTTCCCCCTATCAGTTCCTTTGCTCATCCTCTACCACCCAAACCTGTAAACTTCTACATGCCTTCTCGCCTCCCCCCATTCCTCCCAAACGCCCCAGAAGCTTATTTTGGTTTATCCTCTCCTCATTTTTCCCTGCCAGAAAGCGAGGCCCCTAGATATCTCAGAACTTATCAGCCATCCATTATTGGCTACCCATATGCTTACAGCTCCATTCCCGTCAGTAATTATTCCACAAATAATAACGGCCTACAGTTTGCCTAACCACTTACAAATTCCGCAAATATTCCCATGGTTAATATTAGAAGTCAGTTTTTTGGCAAACAATTGTTTTAAGCAACTCTTCATCAGACCAAACATTTGCAAGGGAAATTAACGCTGTAAATAACAATTAAAATTTGTATGGGTAGAAAAATCAATAACTATCTAAAACGGGCGCTTATTGGCCAACGCGGACTATGTCAGTTTGTGCATGTAGGCCATGTCAGCGTGTTGGTTGAGGGATTGTCGCTTGTTGGTAGGGGCGAAATTCTATCGCCAACTGGTGTCGGTTTAGGCCATGGAAGTGACAGAGCTTGTGCCAGAGTCTTCTGACAACACAGCACTGGATTTTCCAGCCATATAGCCACTGTTTCGGCTGTTGCAAGCACAGATACTGTTGAAGGTCAGCTGACTAAAATTCTCAAAGACCTCCATAAAGAAGGTCTTTTGACTGAAAAAGAGCTTGAAACACTAAGAGCTGTAGGAACGACGATACCTAGAATATATGGACTTCCGAAAATTCACAAACAGGGGCTACCCTTACGTCCTATCCTGGATATGAGAAACTCCCTTTACCACACCATTGCTAAATGGCTGGTAGAAAATCTGAAACCTCTTGGAAGTTACATGCATCCTCGAAGCCTGAAAGATACATTTTAATTTGTCAAAGCTATAAAGAATATGAACGTTGCAAGAAGTAAGATGCTCTCATTGGCTGTATCGTCACTATTCACCAACGTACCCGTGGCAGAAACCATAAACTACCTCTGCGACTTTATTCGGGACACGAACTACCAGACAGGTATGCCCGTGAAAACCCTCAAAGATCTCCTTAAGCGATGCACAGAAAATGTCCAATTTCTCTGCTATGGTCAGTTTTACAGACAGATTGATGGTGTGGTGATGAGCTCACCACTTGGACCGTTTCTTGCAAATGTCTTTATGGGCAAGATCGATAAAAAGAGTCCAGGGGACAACATCAATGACCTTAAATTCTACGGTCGATATGTAGATGATATCTTCTGTTTGACTGACTATAACATTGACATTGACGCCTTGGTCGCGAAGTTTAACAGCGCTCACCTATCGCCCAAGTTTTCTGCTGAGACTGAAGTGGACGATGAAATTGCGGTCCTTGACGTCCTTCTGCGAAGGCAAGAGGATGGATCTATCCTACGCAGGGTTTTCCGAAATAAAACCTGGAAAGGACAATACACTTACTTCCACAGTTTTGTCCCTCTCAATATAAAACGAAATCTGGTCCAAGGATGCGCAGCTAGAATACGACAGATCTGTTCTCCTGAAACTGTCGAAGCAGAACTCCAAAAGCCGCAGCATACACTAATTGAAATGGATACCCGGAAAGGTTCATCCGCAGAAATATTGGTGAACGCGCCAAAAAGCCTGTCACCTTAACTGCAGAAAAGAAAGACGTGTTCATAAGACTGCCTTTCTTAGGCGCTGCAACCAGCGAGCTCGTCAGACGACGCTTGAGGACAGCAATCACAAACGCTTTCCCAGTGGCGAACTTACGGGTGCTCTTCACGAACTCTCCCCTCCTACGATTGGGAGGTAAAGGCAGACTCCCTTTGAAGGCCACATCAATGTGCATTTACTCTTTCGCTTGCTCCTGTGGAGCGGAATACATCAGCCGTACAACGAGGCATCTCGAAAAGAGGGTACGTGAGCACATACCAAGCTGGCTAAGTAAAGGTGAAACTAGATCGATCTCGAGTGCTATTCTCGCACATCTAGTCGATGCGAACCATCGAGTCGATACTAACGAAGCCTTTAAGGTGGTCTACAGGACATCATCTAATTTTTCCAAAGGCCTACGCTAACGGATGCTTGCAACAGCCGAAGCAGTGGCTATAAGGCTAGCAAATACAGTGCTGTGTTGTCAGAAGACTCTGACACAAGCTCTGTCACTTCCATGGCCTAAACCGACACCAGATGGCGATAGAATTTCGCCCCTACCAACAAGCGACAATCCCTCAACCAACACGCTGACATGGCCTGCATGCGCAAACTGACATAGTCCGCGTTGGCCAATAAGCGCCCGTGTTAGATAGTTATTGATTTTTCTACCTATTTAAACTTTTATTGTTATTTACAGCGTTAATTTCCCTTGCAAACGTTTGGTCTGATGAAGAGTTGCTGAAAACAATTGTTTGCCAAAAAAACACCTTCAAATTCTTTTTTTATTTTTATGCCTCAAAAATAAGCTTTTAAGCGACTCGCAGCATGGTTTTCTACCCGGGAGATCATGCGAGACATGTCACTTAGCTTTTCTTAACCATGTCACTTCCCTCCGTAATGAGCAGCAATCCGTGGTTGTTATCTACTTTGACCTGAGCAAAGCCTTCGACAAGGCACCACACAGACGTCTTCTGGTAAAATTGGAAGCCATTGGCATCCGTGCCCCTCTCCTCGACCTCATCGGTTCCGACTTGTCTAACCGCAGCCAGAAGGTCCTAGTAGGTGATAGTTACTCCACTTCTCAGCTGATCACGAGTGGCGTTTTTCAAGGTAATGTCTTGGGTCCTTTACTCTTCATTCTATACATAAACGAAATTTCGACTGCTCTAAAAAATTCACACAATCTCATTTATGCAGACGACTTCAAATGCATATACTCATTTTCTAAGGACACGGCAAGTATATGCGTTGATAAAATTAATTTGGACCTACTTACACTCTCATGTTGAAGTGCTACCTGGCAGATGGCATTCTCTCCATCCAAGTGTAGTTTCATGTGTTTCGGTCCCACCAAGCTTCCTCGTCCCCTTGTCTTTCAAAATACTCCACTTTTAGAACGATCCACTATAAAAGACTTAGGTCTAAGCTGCACAAATAAACTAGCATTGTCGCCTCATGCGGATCGAATATCTGCGAAGTCTGCACAGCTATGGGGTTTTATATCGACAAATTTCTTCCTGCTGGAAATAAAGTTAAAACTTTATCGCATGTATGTTCTACTCATCCTAGAATACTGCTGTCCCCTCTTTGGTCTAATGAATGCTTCTGACCGCGGTAAGATTGAAAATGTACAGAGGGTATTTACTCGCTAAGGCATGCATGATTATAGAGGCCAAAAACTCCCGTCGAATTATAATAAAAAATCAACTTTCAAATTTTCTGTAGCTTAACTTTAAACTTTTTCGTTACATATCACCTATAGGAGGACTAATTTCCATTTTATTTTTAATTCTGCCTGCGTAATATCAAATATCCCTCGACTAAATTTCGTATTCTATGCAATAGAGGTAAATTTTGGTTGAATTTATTTCTTTTAATTTACATAAACAAGCATAATCTTATTTAATTGAAAATGTTTTGATGAATTCCGCCACAACTACATATAAATTTACGTTCCCTATCCAAGAAGTAAATGTTTAACCAAGTTGAGCGTCTAATCAAATCCACCACGAAGACACAGGATGACAGTAATCAAAATCGGTTATTAACAGTCAAAAAGCAATCCACTTTACTATTTGATTCATTAACGGTCTGTTGTGAAAAGATGGTGACAGAAAAAATTGAAACTATGTGCGATACAGCTTTGGAAGACGGGAAGGAATGTTCGCCAGGGCCTGCATTCGAAATCCCGAATTCATCACAACAAGGAAAAAAGTCTCGCCACCGCCCGGATTCGAACCCTGAAGCTCCCGCGTAGAAGTTGAGCGCCTTCCCCTCTTCGCCAAAACGGGACGCTGCGATAGTTTCCAAATTCCGTTGCTAACCACAGAAACTCGATCTAGAAGTTCTTTGAAATCTCCTCCTGCCAAGTGAACTAAAAGTCGTAAAAGTTTAAGGGATGAAACTCATGAAGATGAAGCCTCCGTAACATATTTTACCCTTTTGAACAAATTTACAAGCCTGGAGAAGGTGGTTCATAGTCTTAGAGTGGAGATGGAGGAGCTGAAAAATTTTCTCGATTTCTCCCTCGTAGGAGAAACCGGCGATGCGTGAACTTGAGCGAGGAAGCCTAACGTTTGGAGAAGCAAAATCCCTCGCCGAAGTGTCTACGCACAAAAATGATCCGGTAGCCAGGGTGCTTGACGGAGTTGATAGTCTGCCATGGACAGAGGAAACGGTCAACCCACTGGCTTCCCAGAGAACGAAGAAGCACTCTAGGGCTCCCAAAAAAGGCCAACCGAGCCCAAGTGCTAATATAAGTTTGCCGAGCTTGAGCACGAGCCAAACAAAAAGGGCACCTTCGCAGGCCAAAACGAACAGGAGCGCTGAACCTCGAAGCGAATATGTCCTAACAAACCCTAGAGAAGCAGAAGGGGACGACATTCGGAAGGTGAGTACCACTCGTATAAACTGCATAGTCATAAAAGGCATGACAGAAGGTACTTCTGATACCCCAAAATCAAGATAAGAAGAGGACAGGAAGTTATTTAAAGAATATCTGAAATTCCTACTAAAGAGTGAGGAGAAAGTCCAAGTTCTAAATGCATTCCGAATGGGCCGTATAACAGAATCGAAAGATGAACAACGCCAACCAAAACCATTGAAGGTTTTTCTGAAGAGTGAGGCCGAGGTCCAGCTTTTGTTAAGCAGGAAACCAATACTCAGATACTCACACCCGACGGTTTTTTCAGCGGGATTTTTCCCCCGTGGAGCAGGAGGAATGTAGATCGCTAAAAGTAGAACTCCACAGGAGACGCGAACTCGGCGAGAGCAATCTTTGAATCCTGAACGGGGAGATCGTCCATGTCCCGATGTCACTCCTCTGGAGAAAGCCGATAACACTAACAGCCTAGTCGGGATGGACAACAGTCCTCTCCATCAGCACCGACAGTTCCCTGCATGCAATCTCACGCAAGAGGCAACCGCCTGCATAAGTGGTGACTAAGTCTAACTTGAGCTTTCTTTGCACTAATGCCCAAAGTATTTCCTCAAAAATTGATGATCTCAAGGCAGTACTTTCGGAGCGGAAACCTTTTGTAGTTGGCATAACGGAAACATGGCTAAAAACAGCAATCGCACATTCGGAGATTTCGATTCCAGCATACCAGCTTTTCCGCAAAGACCGCCAAAATCGACAAGGACGTGGGGTTGTCGTGTATGTCAGAACTGAAATCTCTGTTGTAGAAAGAGAACACACTCTAGCCCTGAAGTATGAGTCCGTCTGGTTAAAGATCAAGAAGGCGAATTCACAGAACCTTTAATTCCTGGCCGTTTACAGGCCACCAAACATTTTGAGTGGAGCCGATGACTCGCTCCTTGGTCTGGTGAAAGAAGCTGCTAGTCACCAGGAGGTTTTCATTGTTGGTGACTTTAACGCCCCTGCAATTGAATGGAACAACCTAACAGTGGAGGCGGCGTCAACTTCCTTTAGTTCCAAATTAATGGATCTCACTCTTGACCTATCTCTAGTTCAGAATGTTAAGGAAATAACCAGATTTCGAGAAAACCAGCAGGCTACTTGTTTTGATCTCATTTTCATGAAGGATTCATCTTGAATAGATGAAGTGCATTCAAGTGCTCGGCTCGGTAAGAGTGATCATACGACGCTAATGTGGGATTACTCACTCTATACTCAACGACTGAGGAAAACGGAGGAGCTGCCAAACATATGAAAGGCAGATCTCAATTCCATGAAGAATGCACTATCGTCCATAAATTGGGACTGCCTGCTCAAGGGGGATCCGGAGGAGGATTGGAGATCACTCAAGAGAGTTGCATTAGATCTGCTTAAGCGCTTTTGTCCGGTCAAGGTACACAAGACGACTAGTCGTCCTGCCTGGTTGACGAGAGACCTTAACAGGCAACTGAAGAAGATGAATAGGAAACGGAAGTTATTCAGGAAAACTGGGTCGCCAGTACACCTCGAGGAATTCCAACGCCAAAGAAATACAGCAAAAAATCAATTCGCCAGGCCAGGAAGAACTATGAATCAAGAATCCTCCAACAGGCCGAAGAAAAGCCCAAAATTATATTCCGCTATATTAACAGTAGCTTAAAAACAAGGATCCTGTCGCAGTACTTAAGAATGATGATGGCAAAGAAGTCGTTGAGAATGAAGGGAAAGCCGAGTACTGTAGCCAGTTCTTTGCCTCGGTATTTACTAGGGAAATTGAGCTTCATTTTGATAATGCCAACAGTGCTGTTCTAAACGCCGGTCCAGCAGAGCCTCAAAGAAGCAAAGTCATCCGGTCCAGACAATGTACCAGCCAAGTTCTTGAAAGAATTGGCAAGTGAACTCTCAGAGACCCTAGCACATACCTTTCGTTCTTCATTTGAACAAGGAAAACTGCCATCCGAATGGAAAATGGCAAATATTTACCCGATATAGAAGGACAGAGCCCGAACGAAGGTCAACAATTACCAGCCCGTCAGCCTAACTTGCATTTGCTGTAAGGTGATGGAAACTATAATTAAGAAGCCGACAATGAAGTTCTTGGAGTAGAACAACCTACTATCAGGGCTCCAGCACGGCTTCAAAAGGAACCATTCTTGCCTTTCTAGCCTTCTACTCTCCATTGAGCAGTGGACTCGCGCACTAGATGAAGATGGTAAGGTTGACGTCATCTATACGGACTTCAAGAAGGCATTCGACAGCGTCTCACATAAGCGTCTAATGTATAAATTGTCAGAAATTGGCATAAGAGGAAACCTACTGGCATGGATCACAGATTTTCTCACAGGGCGATCGCAAACTGTGTGCATCGGTGACTCGAAGTCAAACCCTACACCTGTTCTGAGTGGCGTTCCCCAAGGCTCTGTCTTAGGGTCACTGCTCTTCCTTATCTATATCAACGACTGTGTCAACGACCTGGGTTGCAGGGCTATCATGTTTGCCGACGACGTCAAACTCTGGAGAGCCATCAGGTCTGACATCGATAGGAAAGCGCTTCAAGAGAGTCTCAATCGACTTAGCTGCTGGTCTGCTCGTTGGCTCTTAAACTTCAACATATGTAAGTGTGTGGTTTTAAGACTCCGTACTAGAAAGACTGATGAGGAGAACGATTCCTTACAATACCTCCTCGATGGGCACCCGCTTTCAAATGTGAACGAACAAAAGGACCCCGGTGTTCTAATGAATTCCTCACTTAAACCATCTACTCAGTGTGTAAAGGCAGCTAAACGCGCGACACAGTAGCCGTTTGTGATTAGCGGGGATTCGTCAACATTGACAAGGAGCTCTTCAGGAAAACCTACGGAGCGTTTGTTCGGTCTCACTTGGAGTATGCTGTCCAGGCCTGGCGTCCGTGGTTCAAGAAGGATTACCTGCACCTGGAACGAGTGCAGGCGAGGGCTACGAAGATGGTCAAGAATCTTGGTCATCTGCCTTATGAAGACAGACTGACCAAACTTTATCTTTTCCCTCTCAATTATAGGCAACTCCGCGGGGACCTCATACAAACCTACCGTATTGTTAGAGGCCAAGACTGCGCCCTAGAATTTGATGATTTCTTCGAATTGGCTCGGACTGACCATCTGCGAGGTCATCATTTTAAACTACAGAGGAAACCGGCCCGTATCGACGTTCGACGAAACGCCTTCTGTCAGAGGGTCATTGAAGCGTGGAACGGACTCCCGGATGATGTGGTCCTCTCAGATATTGTTGACATTTTTAAACACAAACTTGATTCTTATTTGCTGAGAAACTGTGGCAGATGTAGTGAACAAAGTGTCAGTAGCAGCACCTTGCAACTGGCTCACACTTATCGCTGATGTTGAGCCTACATTTGTACATTTGTATTACGTACTATTGTTACGGTAGACCTATTATGCGAGTATGGTTATGAATCGTGAGCTCAAGAGCAAAAGCCTTCTTCCCTTAAAAAGTGACTTAAAGTGACTTACTTTAAGCAGTTGACGGGTAATAGATATAGCCTTGGCCTCACTAATCATTCTCGCCTAGACCTTATGCCAGTCGTAATTCTTCCAAGATTATTGCACCCCCCTTTAGCTCCACTTCGAACCATTCTCACTTCTTTGCCTCCAAATATGCCTTCCTCTGGAATAATGTTCCCCTCAAAATTAGGCTGTCGTCTGACTTTGCAGTTTTTAAAGTCAAATTACGTAAATACTTAACTTCGGAAGATATAAAGTCCTTGTTATCCATCTCCTTCCTAAACACACAACTTTTGGACTTTGAAAACGGTCCTCCTGTTATCTAAGGTAGTTAAGTTTCGATAAAAAATTTTTTCATATGTGTCTACTTCTTCCTCTTTTGAGTGATCTTTGCAACGATGTTTCGTCCACTTCTCTGTCCAGTCATAATTGCCGTTTTCTCCATTCTCCGTTTTACAACCCTGCCGATAGGCTTCATGGTCTTTAGTCATACTCGTGGCGGTTCTGTTATTTTCGCCATGTCGTCGCTGGACTCCGCAGTCTACAAGGTTACATCTCCGGCGTTTCGTTGATGATCAGGTGACCGCTGCCCTTCACTATCTTGCCGACCCTGTTGTCCGTGATGGCCTCCTCCAGTCTCATCTCCCTGATGGTTGATCATGAAGCCATTCGGGCGGTGTTACAGTGGTGAACGACAGCCTCTGTTGTTATATCATGTCTCCAATTACAAGAAGCGCTTCCAACCCTCATACGTGCTCATCAACAGTCCTGTCTCATTTGCACTACAATCAATCCTCTCAACCAACCACTTTAATTTTGTTGAAGCAGTATTTTTCTCCTACGTTTTATGTTTTAAAGCAGGGGTTCGCTGAACTCCGCCACATCTTTAATGTAGGAGTTTTTTTTTCACTGCTTCCTCCTTAGTTCACCATGCGTTTCAGAGATTGTTGACTACTATTTTAAAACGATGATATGTTGGTGAAAATGAATTAATCTTCCAACACTACTAAACGCTCCCGCTGCCTATGTGGTTGTTTCACGGACAGCAGCATTTATCAAAATTGTATTTATTTTTCCATAGCCCTGAGTTTGCAATGACGAGGCCCTCCGGGCCTAAAATATAAAATTTATTTATTCAGCTTTAGCCACCGGCTTCTGTACGTCCTCGATCACACAAGAATCGTCATTAGTCATTGCAAATCATCACTACGTAATAATCCGGGTAGGTTTACTGTATGAAGGTTTATTGTATAAGTACAGATGTTCTTAGGAAGAATGTGTAGGGGCAATGCACAGATCAGTAAAACACTCAAGACTGGTGATCCGGGAAGGTGGAGTTGGAATCCACCACCGGGGAGAGAAGCGCGTCCGTTGTTACTTGTACTAAAACAAAGACAGAACAAGGAACCTTTGTTAGTATCTCTTCTCGAGGTCGGTCCTTTGTGTCCCACTCTGGTTAAACAAACCCAGGGTCAGTTCTGTTTGCTAAACTATATCCTGTCTAAATCCAAAAAAACTAGCATTTTGGTAGTAAAATAAAAAACAACTTTCAAAATACATGAGTGGCCGAACTTGTTGCAGCTTTTATATGCATATTTAAAGGCTAAACGCAATACCCTGCCAACACATGGACGCGCCCACTTTGTGTGGTCAGACTAGTCCAAACGCGGCCATGGCCATTTCTATTTTACAGAAATACTCAGAAATTACCTTAATGATTTCAATGACCATTTATGTCTAAAAACGTACTGCGCTTATCATAATAAACAACAAATACTCTAATAAATCCTAGGAAATCTCATAGATTGGCCATAATGAGTGATCTATATTAACTGAGGCCAAATAAAAAAACAATATGGCGTCTAGTCGCCCACTTTAAGGCCTCATCAGTTTTTGGTTTGTGGTAAGTGTCGCTGTCGTCTTATCCGGCTTACGTTTGTGCAGCCTTTGGTGTGTTATTCTACGTCTATTTCTTGTGCATTATATCTTAATGAATTATGTTATGCGATTATTCGTTTATTATACGATTATTAAGGTAGAAACAGGTATATTAACAGATTATCACATCTACTGCCTAAAAGTACAAATAAACCGTTCCTGCATCATTTTTTATTGTTGGTGTTTAGCAATGGTTAAACGTAAGTAATAATAATAATAATAATTTGTATATTTAAGGCCCAAGGGGCCCTGTCGTTACAAACTTAGTGCTATCGTGAAAATAAAAATAATGATGAAAAAACAGTGAACTCTTATAAAATCATTGTCATGGGCAGTAAAAAAAACTCCTACATCAGTGGATGAGTTCAGCGGGCCACCGATTACCAAAAAAATATAGGAGAAAAAACTGCCTTAATAGGTAACAGGGTTTGATGTGGTTAGATTAGGACCTGATGTTGAGGGTTCAGGACGTTTATGGTCATGGGAAAAAATATATCGCTGAGTTACGAAGGGGTCATCCAGGACAACACGAGAAGACAGTAGAAGTCAGGGCAACATCACCGAGATGCGACCCACCTGACTCCAGAGCCCATCAAAATGTTGGCGACCTCGAAGACCACAGCAAAGGTTGCAAAAACAGGAAAGAGTTCGCAGCCCTTGGAAGTGATACTTGACTCTGCTTCAAATGCCAGGAGGAACCTTTTCAAAATCAGTTTATGATCGTGATGGGCACCGCCGTATGATATCCAAAAGTCCATCAAATCTGCAAGACCATCATTGGGGAAGTCTAAGATGTGACCAAATATAAGTCACTGATGATGGTTGATTAGAAGCGAAACGAGAGCCGTCAAGACTGCGTCCTGATTCCGGGGACACGAGTCAGAGGAAGGTAGTTTCAAGAAGAGATCCTAAATTCCCGATGATCCTTTCTCGGGATCGTGGCGAAAACTACCCGGAAAAGATGAGGAAAACAAAAAGTTTAATAGATTCAGTGTTAAGATAAATGTGCAGTCTTCGCTTGAATGCACATAGACTAGTCGACGCCCGAATATCAATCGGCAAATTATTCCAAAGATAGCTATACCTAGAAGCAAAAAATAAAGATCGCTTAGAAGTGGAAGAAGCAGGAGGAGGTATAATCAACGTTGAATTTCTTAAGTTGTAAGGGCGAGTAACGGGAGTAAGGGCAGAAATCTTGGGGAGATTTGAACTATTATTAAGGCGAAACAGGAGACAAAACCCTGCTTCCAGTCTCCTGACCCAAAGAAATTTCAGTTTCGTTATCTCACATCTATCTGAGTAGGGAGTATCTGAAAATGCCGGATAGAGGACCCTTTTAGTGAATCTTCTTTGGACACTTTCAATTTTTGAACGGCTAGATTCGTTCATTAGACCGAAGAATGGACAACAGTATTCGAGAATAGGAAGCACATACATACGATAAAGTCTTAGCTTCATTTCGGGAAGGTAGAAATTATAAGAGATGAAGCCGCAAATCTGAGCAGCTTTTGCTGTAATTCTATCAGCATGAGGTGAAAGATCTAATTTATTGGTGTAACTTAAACCTAAGTCCTTAATGTTAGAACATTCAGTCATTGGGCAACCTTTAAAAATGATAGGCTGTGGCAGCCTTTCAGGCCCAAAACACATGAACTGGCACTTAGAAGGCGAGAACTCCATCTGCCAAGTGGAGCTCCACGCAGATAGAGCGTCCAAATCCGAATGAATGCGTTCTAAGCATCCCTCAGCCGTAGAATTAGAGAAGGAGTATACACATTTCAAGTCGTCCGCGTATATATACGATTGAGAGATTTTAACTATTGTTGAAATATAATTTTATATAAAGCAAGAACAACAGGGGGCCTAGAACGGTACCTTGAAGGACACCGCTTAAAATAGTCATAGGGGTAGAGTATGAGGACCCCACTAAGACCTGTTGTTTTCGATTAGAAAGATATGATCTAATAAAGTCAATGAGAGGACTACCAAATCCTATAGCCTCTAGTTTGGCGAGTAGTCTCCTATGAGGTACTTTATCAAATGCCTTACTAAGATCAAAATAGATGACCACCACAGATAAATGATCGTAACGAAGAGAAGTGAGGAGATTAAGAAAAGACATGACACGTTTCACAAGATCGGTCTGGTAAAAAACTATGCTGAGATATATTTAATAGTTCATTG
>JAYGXS010000931.1:0-17792 GCA_036362985.1 Ligula intestinalis
GTCATTCTCGGGCAATTACTGCTTTGCATCCATTATCCTGTCCCCCCGTCAAAAGGCGATTATTGGATGCATTTATAGTCTACCTAACTCATCATCGGAAGATGATGAAAAGCTTCGCGAAATATTTAGACTGATTTCGGAGTCCGCCTTTGATGCTAAAGTTATCGCTGGGGATTTAAACTTTCCCGAAATTGATTGGTCATTGAACTGTCGTCCATCCAGATTTCAGCCCTTCCTAGATACCATCAATTTTTCAAACTGGTCTCAGTTGGTCTGTTCCCCAACAAGGGATCAGCATATTTTAGATTTAATTTTCACGAATGACATTCCCCCCCCCCTTTTTGTTGACTACAATCAAAACCTATTCCCAAGTGACCATACTTTGATCCATTGTTGCTTTCCGCTTGCTTCAACGAAAAAGGCTAGCAACACTCGTACCTACCGTGCGTTTGACCTAGCTGTTATTAATTTAATTAACAACTTTATGGACTCACTAGACTGGCAGGAGCTTTCCTCCACGAACAGTGTAACAATTCTCGGTGACTTAATGATGGCAATTTCAAATAGCATTTTGGAATTTGTGCCGATCAAAATTGTTAAGCATTATATTTCGGACCCCACCGTTCCTCATTTTCTTATGTCTAGACTGAAGCAATTGCAAAGACAGGTGAAAGACCAGTCTACTAGTTCATTATTGGTGTACCTTAGAATCGCAGAGATTTTCGAATTAGCGTCTAAGATTCGTCTTACACGTGACAAACATAGGGAATCTTGCGCACTCAGCGAGTTAAACTCTGCAAAATCGATTGCCCAACTGTTCCGCCGTCGGTCCTCCGATAAACAAGGTCACGAAATCCCCCTTTACTGAAGGAAAATCAAAACTTTGTGCAAGATGCGTCTGAGAAGGCTGAACTGTTCAATGCGTTCTTTGCAAAACACCTTACGACGCAATCTGAACCGGTCCCGTCGTTTCAGCCATGCTCAGTCAATATTATCAGTACCATAGATTTCTCCATCGAAGTAATTCGTAAGCACATTATCCGTCTAAAAAACTCGCACTCCTCGGGAACTGACGGCCTTCCGAATTCACTTATCAAGAGAGTATTCAGCTTCTCCCGATTGCTAAGTTATCTATTCTCAGCTTATCTTCTAAACGGTTTCTTTCCTGACTCATGGAAGATATCTATTATTCTTCCAGTCTTCAAGTCAGGATCTCGTTCGGACGTAAATAAATACCGAGGTGTTCATAAAACCCCGGCCCCAGCCAAACTTCTGGAAAAGATCATTTTTAATCAAATTCTCGATTTTTGTGTAGAAAATAAACTATTAAGTGCCTCACAGCATGGATTTCTACCTGGAAGATCATGCGAAACCTGCCACTTGGCATTCCTTAACCTGGTTACTTCACTTCGC
This sequence comes from Ligula intestinalis, assembly GCA_036362985.1. Taxonomy (NCBI): domain Eukaryota; kingdom Metazoa; phylum Platyhelminthes; class Cestoda; order Diphyllobothriidea; family Diphyllobothriidae; genus Ligula; species Ligula intestinalis. Next base: position 1,414 of record JAYGXS010000931.1, read on the forward strand.
AATGAATAGCAATCAGTCATCGTGATTTACTTTGACCTTAGTAAAGCTTTTGACAAGGTCCCTCATAGGCGCCTTTTAGTGAAACTGGAAGCCCAAGGCATCAGGCCTCCCCTCCTCGATTTCATTGCCTCCTACCTGTCTAACCGCAGCCAGAAGGTCTTAATAGGCAATAGCTACTCGATGCTTCAGCCGATCACGAGTGGTGTATTACAAGGGACGGTTTTAGGTCCTCTTCTTTTCATTCTTTACATAAATTAAATTTCAACAGTGCTGAATTATTCGGAAAATTTCATTTATGCTGATGACCTTAAGTGTATTTACTCATTTTCTAAGGACACGGCCAGTACTTGTGTTGATAAAGTTAACGCAGACTTGCGTACTCTCTCAAGTTGGAGCGCTACATGGCAGATGGAGTTTTCTCCATCAAAATGTTGTTTCTTGAGTTTTTGTCCCGCAGGGCTTCCTGGACCCATTATCTTCCAAAATAGTCCACTGTTAGAGAGATCTACCATAAATGATTTGGGTCTTATTTACACGAATAAGCTTGCATTATCACCTCATGCAGATCGAATTTCTGCCAAGGCCGCACAGATATGTGGGTTTATATCGCATAACTTTTTCCTTCCAGAAATGAAGTTAAAACTGTACCGTACGTTTGTTCTTCCTATACTAGAATACTGCTGCCCGCTTTTTGGCCTCATGACCCAGCATGACCGTAGTATGATTGAAAAGGTTCAGCGAGTTTTCACTCGTCCTAATCTCCCACAAATTAACGCTCTCCTTCCAGTAGACCGACCTTACGCCACTCGTAACTCTTCCATGATAATTTTACCACCTCGTAGCTCCACATCTAACCGTTCTCGCTTTTTTACCTCCAAATATGCTTTTATTTGGAAAAAACTTCCTCTCGATTTTAGACTGTCTTCTACACTGTCGATTTTTAAAGGCAAATTATGTAAGCATTTAAATTTAGAGGAAATAAAGTCGTTACTGTCTGTTTCCTTTCCAAACACGCAAGTTGTAGATTTTGAAAAGGGTCCTCCTGGCATTCGAAGCTCTTCCCAGGATGCTTAAATGGTTTCTAAATATGTAAGCATTTCCCTCTGCAGAGTCAAGCATCACTTCCAAGGGCTGCGGATTCTTCTCCGTTTTTGCAACCTTCGCTGTGGTCTTCGCGATTGGCTCTGGAATCTGGTGGGTCGCAACTCGATGATGTTGCCTTGACTTCTACTGCCTTCTCCTATTGTCCCGGATGACCCCTTCTTAACTCAACGATATATTTTTTTTCCCATGACCATAAACGTCCCGAACCCTCAACATCAGGTCGCAAACTAACCATTAACTAACTATTAAGGCAGTTTTTCTCCGAACATTTTTTTGAACTCGGTGGCCCGCTGAACTCATCCACCGATCTAGGAGTTTTTTTTACTGCCGATGACAGTAATTTTATAAGAGTTCACTGCTTATCATCATTATTTTTATTTTCACGATAGCACTACGTTTGTAACGACAGGGCCCCCTGGGCCTTAAATATACAAATTATTATTTTATTATTATTATTATTGTTGGCTGTGTTTATCGCCCACCGAATGCCAATGCAGACTACGATCTTTGTCTCTCGTAGGCATTTCATGCCGCAGCTGACTCGAATCTTAAGTATTGCTTGATGGCAGGCGATTTTAACCTGCCTGACGTGCAATGGTTTCCACCATCCGGTCCTTCAAAGTTCGAGAATTTACTTGAGGCAATAGATATCGGCATGTGGAATCAGGTAGTCGATTTTCCCACTCGAGGAGCAAACATACTCGACCTAATTTTTTGTAGGGGATGCGAACCAATTTCAGGGTCATCCTTAGACGCACTTGGGAGTTCAGACCATCTTACAGTTGTTAGTGAACTAGAACTGGAGGCAGATACAACATTTTCCCAAAAGTGTAGTCTTTATCATGACTTCCGATCAGCAAACACGGCTGACCTAGTGGCACATCTAAACGCTCTCGACTTGTCTGAATTTTTCCAATGTTTGGATGTGAATGTTTGTACCGATGCGCTGTACAAAGTGTTGGATCCACTCATCCTCTACTTTGTCCCCCGTAAGAAAGTAATACATGTCAAGGATGAAGTGTACCTTCCTCTGTCTTTCCGTCGTACGCTGCGTAAACTCTCTCGTCGTTTGCATCGGCAGAACGACACTTCCGTTCTGCCCTTGATCACACTGATCTTTAAGCAGGCCAAGAAGCTCTCCGAAGAAAAGCAGATAGCCGATGAGGCTCACTTCGCTGAAAATCCTTCCCTAAATGTTGCAAAACTCTTTTCGCGTACAGTAAAAGCGCAGAGGAAAACGCAACACCCCATACTTCAAGATGCTTTAGGAAACCCCATAGCTGACGCTAAGATTACCGCCGATAGCTTCAATGCGTTCCTATCCAAAACGTTTGGTGAAAGCTCGCTCGCTGCACCTCCGGCTATCCGGGCTATGATGGGTCCCATACTCAAAACCATAAGTTTTACTCTCTAGGACGTGACTGTAGCCATTCGTCGTTATCGTCAATCCTATAGTCCAGGACCAGATGGCGTCCCTGTTAGTCTTCTAAAAGCTGAAGCAAATGATATCTTTCTGTCTATTCTTCGTAAGGTATTGAATCTTGCTCTTGAGAGCGAAACCTTTCCTTCGTTGTGGAAGGAATCACACATAATGCCTATTCGCAAACATGGCCCATCGACGTCATTCGACAACTTTAGGCCAATAAATATACTTCCCGCAGCCTCGAAGATCTTGGAGACCTTAATCAAAGAAAACATGATGCGTCACTTGACAGAGAACAACCTGCTCAATACAGCTTAACATGGCTTTCTCGTGAAACGACCTCGTGACACCTGTCAGCTCTCTTTCTTTGATTATGCGCTGCAATCTAGAGACAGCGGTTTTGCCACTTATAGCGTCTATTTTGATTTTACTAAGGCCTTTGATCGGGTCAATCATAACCTTCTCCTTGTGAACCTAGCCTGCTTAGGCAAAGATAGCAAGCCTCTGAACTTATTATCTTCCTATTTGGATGCTCGTACACAACGAGTAAAAATTTCCAATGTTATCTCCAACCCCAGCCATGTGAGGAGTGGAGTTATACAGGGTAGTGTACTGGGTCCGCTCCTATTTCGCCTTTTTGTCAACGACGTTTCAGATTGTTTTCAGTATGGCAGATCCTTCATGTACGCTGATGATTTAAAAGTCGCTTATCGATACAAACCGGCAGATTGCAACATCGTGCTCGAACTGATAAAAAAGGATCTTCAGGCCTTCACCCAGTAATGTCGCAAATGGCGCCTCACCCTTTCATGGCACAAATGTTCCGTTATGGTTGTTGGCGACGATCATCAACCGGAATTAAGCATTGACGGCCACGAATTAAATGTCCCAGGAGTTATCAAGGATTTGGGCATATCCTACTCTAATAGTCTCAATTTGTCAAAGCACTGTGCCCTGATAGTCTCCAAAGCACGCCGAACCACTGGATTTATCCTTAGAAATTTTAAGACGATCAAGGTTAGAACTTGCCTTCATAATATGTACGTGAGATCTAGTCTTGAATACTGCTCGCCCTTATTCAGTCTTGTGCGCACTAGTGAACGGAAGAAAACAGAATCGGTGCAGCACTTCTTCACTAGAACAGTTTTCACTACAGAACACCGTAGCTTAACCTACCAACAAAGGTGCGAACTTATAAAGCTGGATCCCCTATGGCTTCACCAATTGCAGAAGGGTCTATTTTTGCAGTTTATACTTTGAAATGATCAAACCTTTAATCCTCTTAGTACAATAAGGCAGCTCGTGCACTCTCGCCGCGCCAGTCATCGAGACGTATTTTTACTTCTTCGTATGGCACGTACAGTTAAGTACCGGCAATTCTTTTCAGTAAATGTCATATCAATCTGGAATAAGCTGCCCAAAAGTGTAAAAACCCAGCAAAACTACCCTCTGTTTAAGAGAGCTTTAACTACATTTTCTACATTGAGGACAAATTTCACGAATTTTATGTGCTGACTCGGTGGAATCTCTCTTTCACTCTGATGGCGTTCGTGGACTTTGAACCCCGCAAGACTTCATGCTGAAGATAATGCTGCTAAATCAGCAGCCCGCAGTCTGCTAACCCTTCAGCCGATAGCGCGAAAATTTTGCCGACAACCATTGAAGGAAGACTGAGAATACTGTGTTCTTGTGCCAACCCTCGCCGTCTGGAACTAATGTTTTTAAACGATATGAAACAGTACTCTTGCTGATGAGTCAACTCAGCTTACAACTGTACATTTATTCCGTTTGGATCATATCTTTGAAGGCAGGTTTTTTACACTTGAAACAAACTCCCTATCTCGCCCAGTATTGACAAAACAAAAAACCTGAAACAAAACCAATACTGGCCGCAATATAGGGAGTTTGTTCAAGGATTTTTCTGGTCTTCGAGGTTTTGGAAGGCGCCCAAGAGGTGCATTACCAACTCTTTACAATTGCCTGTAAACTGGCATAGTAAACATATTATTATTATTACACTTGGATGGAGAGAATTCCATCTGCCAGGTAGCACTCCAACGTGAGAGTGTAAGTAGGTCCGCATTTATTTTATCGACGCATATACTTGCCGTGTCCTTAGAAAATGAGTATGTGAATTTGAGGTTGTCTGCATCAATGAGATTGAATCTATGAATAACTACATTAGGTCAATGGATTGGAGCTCTTTCCTCCTAACAGCATCCCCTCTAGAAGCTGTAAACATATTATATGCCACCCTTAACTTAATTCGAGATACCCTAATTGACGAGAGATCCCCATGTAAGAAATCACTTATCCCAAACTTCCTTTCCAAACGGCTAAATAAACTTAAAAAACAACTCCACGACCCATGTATTAGTTACCTATCTACGCTCAGACGCATTACAGAGATTCACGAGTTAGCCCAGAACATTGAAACAAATAAGACGATAGCAGCAGAACATCGGGCAATCGAGTCCCCAGAAGGGACAGCCCAAATCTTCAGGAAACAAATAAATAATCATCAAAACAAGGCCCCCGAATCATGCTTGATGACCAAGGAATAGTAATAAAAAATGACAACCAAATAGCAAATCTTTTCAACGAGTATTTCTCAACCAACTATTCAGTCGAGCAAGAACCAATCCCCCAACCAACAGAAATGACGGCACTAGTATTAAAAGAGATATTGTTTAACGAAGAAACTGTGAAGAAAGCTATCCGCCAACTGTCCAATTCCACATCATATGGAACGGATAGAATCCCTCCTTGCATACTGAGACATATGACATATGCCCCAATACTTCTGTCTAGCCTTTTCTCGTTACTGCAGTCAAATGGTACTTATCCAGAAATCTGGAAAAAATCATGTATCACCCCAATTTACAAAAACGGAAATCGGTCCAATGCCCAAAATTATCGTGGTGTTCACCGAACATCGGTTTTAGCAAAAATCTTAGAAAAAATACTGTATAACCAAATGTTAGACCATCTGACGAATGTAAATATCATACCTCCCTCTCAACATGCCTTTAAACCTAAAAAGTCATGTCAGTCCTGCCATCTCACTTTCTTGGAATTCGTCTCTAGAAATCGAGATGATGGGAACACGGTAGCTACAATTTACTTTGATCTAAAAAAAGCCTTTGACAAAGTTCCCCATAAAAGACTGATCGTGAAGCTAGTGAGTCACGGGATTTGCCCCCCCCCCCTTATTGATTTCCTCAAATCCTATCTTCAAAACCGATTTCAAGTAGTACAATTTCGAAATATAGTATCAGAACCAGCTCATATAAGCAGTGGTGTTTTTTAAGGCACTATCCTAGGTCCCCTCTTATTTCTCATCTTTATTCTATGTTATCCACGATATCAGCATCTGCTAAAACATTTTTATATGCAGATGACTTAAAACTCGCATATGCCTATAACAAAAATTCCATAAGAAGTGTGCATAGAACAATTGAATTAGACCTTCAAAAACTAAACGACTGGAGTGTTCAGTGGCAAATGCTGTTTTCACCAACAAAATGTCATCTCATGATTTTTGGACCACTAAAACTTCCCCCCACAATGTTTAGTGGTCAAGAAATAAAAGAGCTAACATCTTTAAAAGATTTAGGTCTTAGCTATTCTAATACTCTTGACTTATCCCCACATGTTAAGCAAATCGCACCAAAAGCCAATCGACTATGTGGCTTCATAAGTAAAAATTTCACATTAATTACACTTCAGACTAAACTTTACAAAATGTACGTTTTACCTATTCTAGATTACTGCTCAATATTTTTCGGTACCATGTCATCAGATGACAGACAGAAACTAGAAAAAATCCAGCGAAGGTTTATCAGAGTTCTGTGTAAACGCGATGACGCCCGAGACTCCTATTCAATAATGTACAATAGATATGGTCTTAAACCCCTCTGGCAAAGGCGACTCCAAAATGGTTTAACTTTCCTATTTAAAGTGACACATAATCAGAATATCCTAAGCAATAATATGTTAACAAATCAAAACGGTTCCCGTTTCACTAGAAACAACCAGCATACAATTCATAACGCTAAAGCTAGGACGGCCCAGCGATCAAATTTCTACACCATAAGATATGCGATCATATGGAATGCCCTACCCAACGATATTCGCAAAAGCCACAGTTTAGCCGAATTTAGAAGAAAGACCAAGCAGTTCTTCTCAAATGACATGACGCATATATTTCTGAACAAAATAGGACACTTTGCTAACCAGTTCTTTGACGTCCAATTCGGACCAAAAGGGATCTAACGGTCCAGGAGAGTTCCCGAACATTTTGGAGAAAACTGGCAAATGCTGGAAGCTTTCCAGTCGACGGTTTCCAACGCTGATAAAATCAAAGCTTGAACAAAATTGTGCTTTGCCTCCTTTTCCAATCCTTAAAAATAAAAATAAAAAACAAAAACTAAGAACAATTTACCTATTCCAATATTCCTCTACTAATATCTAAATGTTTATAAAAAATTATTATAAAAGAAAATAATTGCTCTTCAACTATACTAAAATATATATTGTTTCGTCTTATAATGTATCAGAAGTATAAATACTAATGATGTAAATCTCAATCTCACTTAGATATATCTTATATATATATATATCGAATAATTCGACAAACGAAAGGCCAAATGTCTTCTGCCGATGCACTTGAATGACGATGGTGCTTCGCAGCTGCCTCGACCCACCTCAGACATCTGCAACGTCCCATCTAATTAGCAAACTTGTGCCACTGGACAACGATTGTAATCTCCGTATCGAGCAGACCCATGCATACGGTAGATGCCATATCCTCAGCTGATATTTTCACCTTCAAACTGACCGCGGCTGAGTATACCTCAGTTAAAGGACATGACAGTTTTTCCGGACCCCAAGTATTCTTACTATAAAACCGTAACGCATACAATGTATAGCGATTTTATTTCATGTTTTTCTAGATTTTTTCCCTAGAATTCAGGTTTTTTTTACTAAAAACAAACTCATTATTTCGCACATTATTGACCTGGCAAAAGACCAAAACAAATACAATGGTCACTGCGAAAGAAGGGGTTTGGGTTAGGTTTTTTCCTGCCTTCCGGGGTTTTTGATGGCACCAAAGATGTGCTTTACAAATAAACCTTATTATTATTGTGTGAATTGTTTAGAACAGTCAAAATTTCATTTATGTATTGAATGAACAGTAAAGGAACCAAGACAGTGCCTTGAAAAACGCCACTCGTGATCAGCTGAGAAGTGGAGTAACTATTACCTACTAGGACCTTATGGCTGCGTTTAGACAAGTAGGAACCGATGAAGTCAAGGAGAGGGGCACGGATGCCAATGGCTTCCAATTTTACCAGAAGCCGTCTGTGGGGTACCTTGTCGAAGGCTTTGCTCAGGTCAAAGTAGATAACAACCATGGATTGCTGCTCGTTACGGAGGGAAGTGACGTGGTTAAGAAAAGCTAATTGACACGTCTTGCATGATCTTCCGAGTAGATAACCATGCTGCGAGTCACTTAAAGGCTTATTTTTTAGGCAAAAATCGAGAATTTGGGTAAAAATTATCTTCTCCTGAAGTTTAGCTTGGGCTGGGGTTTTATGAACACCACCGTAGTTATTTATGTTCGAACGTGATCCTGATTTACAGACTGGAAGAATAATGGATGTCTTCCAAGTGTCAGTAAAAAAACCATTTGAGAGGTAGACTGAAAATATATAGCTAAGTAATTTTGGAAAGGTTGACACTCTTTTGATAACTGAATTGGGGATGCCATCAGTTCCTGAAGATTGCGAGTATTTTAGACGAATTATATGCTTATGATATAATTCTATGGAGAAATCAATGTTCCCGAGAGTATTGTCTGAGTATGGTTGAAAAGACGGGACCGGATCTTATTCTGTCGTCAAATGCTTTGCAAAGAAAGCATTGAACAATTCAGCCTTATCAGACTCATCTAGTACAAATGTTTTATTTTCATTTAGCAATGAGGGCATTTCAATTCCTCGTTTTGTGGAGGACCTACTACGAAACAGTTGTGCAACCAATTTTGCAGAGTTTGACTCGCTCAGGGCGCAAGATTCCCTGTGCTAGTCACATGCAAGATGAATCTTTGACGCTAATTTGAAGATCTCTGCGATCCGTAGATGCACAGACAGCGAACTAAAAGATCGATCTTTCAGCTTCCTCCTTAATTTCTTTAGTCTGGGCAAAAGAAAATGAGGGACGGTTGATTCTGATGTATAGGGTTTCACAATATTAGTGGGTACAAATGCCAGCATTTTATTAGAAATGACCGACATGAGTTCAGCAAGATATGCAGCATCGTTAATAGAGGAAAGGCTCTGCCAATCTAGTGAGTCAAGAAAATTTTTGATTGAGCTAATATCAGCGAGGTCATACGCATGATAGGTACGACTGGCACTAGCCTTTTCTGTAAAAGGAAGCGGAAGGCAACAGTGAATTAATGTGTGATCACTTTGGAAGATGTGCTGCTTAAAATCAACGAAGAGAGGGGCAATACCGTTTGTGAAAATCACATCCAGGATATGATACTGTCTTGTTGGGAAACTAACCAGTTGAGACCAGTTAAAAAATTAATGGTACCCAGGAAAGGCTGAAATATGGGTGGACAATAATTTGAAAGCCAGTCGGGGAAAATTCAAATCTTCAGCAATAATTTCAACTTCAAAAGTGGATTCTGAAATAAACTTGAATTTTTCACACAAATTTGCATGTTACTCAGATGAAGAGTAAGGAGGATTATATAAACATCCGATAATCGCCTTTTGCCGGGGTGACAGGATAATAGAAGCGAAACAGTAATTTCCAGAGAAGGACGTGCTATATAGATAAAATGGAAAGTGCCTAAATGACGTTCTAATAAAGAGAAGACAACCCCTACCACACTTATTAATGCGATCGTGATGATCGAGATCATATTCGTCTATGATAAGGGAGGAGGCAGAAATGATTGGATGGGTCCAAGATTCTGTTATGCATATAAAATCGGGCGTCGTCTCAAAAGCAATAGCTCGCAGTTGAGCCATTTTATTTATAACAGACCTGGCATTTAGCAATATGACATCTAGTGTGTTTTGAGTGGCTGGACTATGGCTATCGTTATTCATAAAAACGAATTTGAAGGTGGGTAGGCAAAATGTAGGCCGTTATTATTTGTGGAATAAGTACTGACGGGTATAGAGCAGTTAGCATACGGGTAGCCAATAATGGATGGCTAATAAGGTCTGACATATCTAGGGGCCTGAATTTCTGGTAGGGAAAAATGAGGAGAGGATAAAACAAAATAAGCTTCTGGGGCACTTGAGAGGAATATGGGTAGGCTAGAAGGCATGTAGATGTTTGCAGGTGTAGGTGGTAGAGGATGGGTAAAGGAACTGATAGGGGGAACGATGACATAGTGTTGGGGACGCTCGCATAAGGACTAGTGGTCTTAATCAGTGAATGTCCTATACGGCAACTCCGATTAGATTTAAAACTATAACAGGGTTTCTGCCGTGCAAATTAAATATTTTGTGGTTCAGGTCCGGTGTGCTCAATAACGCACTATACGGGAGATTAATTTGACTCACACGGTCAAGGGAGGAGCTACGTTGTGGTGGGGGATTTTTCGGCCTTAATGCTTTCAACGGTGTTGGCGACATTCTTGATGAGCTTGTTGCCGAGTTAGAGGCAGCGTAATTTATCGATCGATGGACAGAGAATGTATTTAGACTAGTTTTAATCGTAGTAGATGATGGAGTGGCGGGGCTTGACGTTCCCGACATCACGAGGGATGGGCTAGCTGGTGCACTGATGTTTATGGGCCTATGACTAGACATTCGAGAAGTAGGGATATCTGGTGTACTGGAGGTTACGGGACTATGAATAGATATCTGGAAGGCAGGGATAATGGGTGTACTGACGTTATTGGGTGTATGACCAGATATCCGGGGCGGAGGATTAGCGAGTGCATTTACTCTATCGGGACTACGAACAGATTTAGAAATAGCAGGCTGAGAAGTCATTGGTCTATTAGACTGGAGAGCCGCATTTCTTCGCTCCATTTGTGTAAGACTTCGACAGAGGACATTTTTTGTCGTTTCTAAATATCGGGAAATGCGACCACGTTGAGCAAAGATTGAGTCCACCTCGATCGATGAAAACAAATTAACTAGGATGGGCGGGTTTTGGCTACGTGATTGAAGGTGTTTTGCTTTCGAAATTTCGTAGTTGAAACCACCCAAACATAGAAAATCTTTTGCAATAGCCACAGGGCGACTTGATATGGAGGCATTTTTTAAGTCTGAAGTTAAATTTTCGCTTTTGTCTATCAAAAGCTTCCGTGGTTATAAGATGGATTAGGGAGTCTACCTTTTTGCAATCTTGCGAGGGCACATCTGATAACTTACCATCAAACAAATTGCCTAGTATTGACAAAACAAAACCAAACTTCATCATGAAGTCCTTGCAGTTCTGTAATGCAGATAAATCAATTTGCTTAGCCTTGACAATGGGCTGCATGTTGGTATCAATGCATTGACTAGAAGGCGTTGTCAGGCACCGCTTGGGTCTGGAGGCAGATATCTAACAATGAGCTGTAATTTTCGCTCTCATAATTTTTATGGAAATCTTCCTTAAATGCGGGAGTGCTCTTTACTTACAGGAGAAGTGGACGAAGGCCACAGAAAAAAGGCTATCCAATTGATGTCATATTCTTCGACTTCAAAAAAGCTTTCGATAGTGTACCACATAGGCTTCTTCTACAGAAGATGTGGGACGTGGGAATTCAGGGAAAAATATATGAAGGGATCAGCAGTTTCTTGTCCCTCAGAGAACAGGGGGTCGTTGTCAGAAACACAACCTCAGAATGGACAAAGATCGAGAGTGGTGTACCACAAGGCTCAGTTTTTGGTCCGTTGCTATTCGTGATTAACGTAAACGACTGCCTTAAAGAGCTTGATTGCTCAGTTGTCATGTTTGCGGATGTCATAAAAATATGGGCTGAAGTTAGGTGCGCCGAAGACGCAAAGAGACTACAGTCGAACATCGATAAACTTGTTATCTGGTCGTCCACGTTGCTTCTTCCCTTTAATGTATCGAAGTGTCTTTTTCTAAACATAACCCCGGGGCGGAAAGTGTCGCCGATGGACAGTTATTTTATCAATGTTACCGCATTAAAAGTGGGTGATACGCACAAAAATTAGGGTGTATGGACAACCGCGAACGTGGTGCCAACATAGCACTGTAAAAAGTCCGTCCAGAGGGCAACTAGTACCCTGCACTGGATCAGACGAGCGTTCAAAGTCTTGTCACCTGATCTCTATGAAAAATATTTTGCGCCTTTGTGAGACCACGTCTTGAATACGGAATGCCAGTTTGGACACCGTGGTGGAAGAAAGATATGGAGCTTCTTGAACAAGTGCAACGCAGGGCAACAAAGATGGTCAATGGTTTCAGGGACTTACCATATCAGGAGAGAGTGATCAAACTTGACCTTTTTCCTTTGTCATACACGAACGTTCAGTGTAGCCTGCTCTGGACATTCCGGATAATCCGGGGCCGCAGTTCCTCCCAGCAATTGGAGGATTTCTTCCAATTAGCCACCACTACTCACCTACGTTGCCATCCTTGCAAGGTCACAAACGAGCGCACCTGATTAGACCTCTGAAAATGTACAATGACGAGGCCCTCCGGGCCTAAAATATATAATTTATTTAATATTTCTTTAGTCAACGCGGGGTCCGGCCTTGAAACTTGCTACCAAGCGAGACGGTTTCCGCTGACACAATTGCGGAATTTAAAAGAAGACTCGATGTGATTTTATTTGACGAAAGACAACTTTTACAACACAATTTTCTACTGCCAGCACTGAGAACAAATTTTCTGGCTCTAGACCGTTTTCATTCCTTTCCATGAAAATTTACTCGAAATTCTGTCATGGTATCATATGTCCCTCCCTCGACTGCACATTACCTATAAGAATAACCTTGTTTGCGTTATATTAATAAGGTCCTCAAGGGCATTTCTTGCCTATAACCCTTGAAAATAAACATATACACTCGCAGTTGAATGCTCGTAATTTCAGGGGCAGAAAAGTGTAATGAACAAAGTATCAGTAGCAGCACCTTTCAACTGGCTCATACTTATCGCTGATTTTAGGGCCTACATTTGTACATTTGTATTATGTACTATTGTTACGGTGGACCTATTATGCGATTTTGGTAATGAATAGGGAGCTCAAGGGTGAAAGCCTTCTTCCCTTAATAAAGTAACATATGGAACCACTTTTCTTAGTTCATAGTCACGTGATCCCGCTGCCTAACAAACTATCTGTGTGGAATATGTGAATATGTGAGGAGTAGCTTATTGAACAGGACAATGCTTAATTGCCTATTTTTCTTGGCGTTTTGTAAACATTCACCCTCCTTGAAAACAATACGGCTTAGAAATGCCACCCAAGATTTCCAAGCGATTTTGTGGGCTTCGTTGGCGGGAGGGAATCGTGTTTGTCAACTGATGCGCAGTTTTGAGATGTTGCCTTTCTCTTTACTCAGACGGAACAAATGACATAGATTTTTGCTATCTCATGTGCATTTATTTTAGCGCTGTTTGTGCTTGCATGTTCTCGACAATGAAGTGGTCGCACCCTGTACATGTAATTGTTAATATAATATCATGTACCACCGATAACAAAGATATTACTCAGGGTACTTGGTCGGTATTGGCATGAAAACGCTAATTTTTGCAGGGTTTCCTGCCACGTGGCTAACTGCCTTCCGCGTCTTTTGTAGTTTGTAATCATTGTAAAGCTTTGTAGTCCGTCCGGGTGAGGAAGGGTTTACCAATAAAAATGCATGGAATTGTTTTGCAAAAGTTATGAATGCCAAAAGCTCGCGACGATAAACGTAATAGTTGCGTTCTGTTTTCGACAACATCTTTCTGGCGAAGCATATTGGCTGCTCGTTTCCAATTGAATCAGCCTGCGATAATACTGCTTCCATGGCGTAGTTGCTGGCATCTGTATCAAGGATAAAATCTGGTGCATTGGCCTCCGCGTTCGGTAAAGTGAGTAAAGGTGTGGATACCAGGAGGCCTTAGAGTTCGTCATAGTCACTTTGGCATTCGTTAGTCCAATCAAACTTTCGACCTTTTTATGTTAACCGATGCAGAGGTAGCGCGATTTTGGGGAAGTGAAGGATAAATTTCCGATAATATGATGCCAGTCCACGGAAACTGCGCACTTCGGTTACGGATTAAGTAGTGGGCCATGATTATATTGCACTTATTTCATCCGGAGAAGCATGGATGCCTTCTCTACATATTTCATGGCCTGAGTATGTAACCCTATTATTTTAAAAGGTACTTTTCTGCGGATTGAACCGCAATCCCGCGTCGCGTACGGCTGTAAACACTGCTAGCAAGTTCTCGTTGTGGTGTGCTATTGTGCGGCCGAACACAATTATATCGTCCGAATATGCTAGGCACTGCGTTGTTAGTAGGTGAGCCACTTCGCCCTGCATCAAACGTTGGAAATTGGCCAGTGCATTGCGTAGCCTAAATGGCATCATTTCGAATTGAAAGAGGCCTTGGGGAACTGTAAATGCAGCTTTGTGAAGGTCTGCCGATTCAATTTCTACCTGCCAGTATCCCGACTTTAGCTCTTATGTCGAAAACTAGCAAGCGCCAGCTAAGACATTGAGAGTCACGTCAATGCAGGGTAGTGGAAACGAATCTCCTGCGTTTAGTCACCTGTCAAATTGTCTAATTAGTCAACTGTTTACAGACAATTTGGAAGTCAACATTTTGGAGCTCAAAAAATTTGCGAATCCCTTTGTTATTAGAACCTCAGTTTGGTTTCACAGAGAGAATTTGCTGACAGGACATGAAAATAAGACCTTTCCCATCGCAGGGGACTTGCTCTCGTTTCAAGGGAGCTTTTGGTTAGTGCTAAGGCGAGAAATAAGATTAATGTTAGGGTTAAGTTTGGAATTATTGCAGAATTTTGGTTAGAATAAATGTGGGCTTTACACTGAAATTAGAGTTAGCGTTCACGTAAGGTTTTGGTGGAAGTTAGTGTTAATATTAAAGCTTTGGTTACGTGTGGTGTGAAGGTTGTGATTCCGTCTTATTTATGCGTCCTGGAATTTGGCGCATGGCTGTCTGTATTAGCGAGGGTTTACCCTATTTTCCTATCTTTTCTAATTGTTAATAAAATGTTCTAGAAGTTCATGCTAGTGTGCATTTGGTACGTTGTGTAGCCTTCAAAAGTTTCCTTTGCTTACTTTCGCTGCTGTAGCGGGCCGGGGATGTCGAGGTTGGCACACACCTAAAGGATAAGAGACCTGAGGATAGCTCGGCATCGGAAACTCGGAGCTGGATTGATAAGCATCACCCAAGCACACAAATGTTAAGGCCGGAGTAGCAGGAAACGTAAATATATGCAGAGGAATCTACTAGTTATAAAGAATACGTACAAAGTAAGAAAATAATAGGGGGATAGGGAACGGCGTTACACAGATACATGTCCCATCTGGAGTGGAGTGTGTTCTCTTATGTCTGATCAGTTACCGGTGGGGAATACAGTGCTGTGTGCGACTGCAGGGGCGAGACAGGAGTGCTGACATAGTGTGTGGGACGGCGATGCGATTGACGACGACGGCGGCGGGAAGGGGGTCAGCGGCTGTGAGGGAAAAGGGCACCGGTTTTTTCACTGACACTCGATCACAGCATCTCCATCCTGGGTCCGCGCCAAAAGTGACGACCTTGGTGTACTTAAACAATCATTCAGTCTCTTGGGTTGTTACACTGCTCCGAATTCAAACTTGCGAAAAACGCCAGGAGCAGAAAGTGTCGGCGGAGGGCGGCAGTTGGTTTAATGCAATGTAATATATGGGCTAGCGAATGAAGACTGAACTGAAGGTTAATTTTCCTAATTCTTTTTCTTTTAAATACTTACTTTTTAACATTTTACAGGGGTCTGCCTTCTGTTACACATTATAACTCAGAAGTCATTCCAATTGTTCTTTTATTTTGAATCCATATAAATTGCTGGTTTTAGTCGTATTCCAGACTCTTTTACAGCTGTCAGACTGAAGACCACACTTGTCGCTATTCCAAAAACAACAGAAGATCGGGAGTGCTTTTTGTACGAACTTCAGTATCAGTATCAGTGTATTCAAGGTATGTAAAGGTGGATTGCCTTTGAGTTCCCTATTTAAACGTATATGTCGTCGTGACAAAAAAAGATACCTCAGTTTGTTGGCGAGACCAATTGCCACGATTCATCGTTTTTTGGGCAGACAGTGAAAAAAAAACTCGGGATTTTTAGGGAGAAAAATTGTTGCTCTTGCGGGGGGAGGCTCTGATGGGGTATGGGGCTTAGGAGAAAAAACGTCCGCTCTTGGATGGAGGGTACAATAGGGGAAGGGCATTGAAGAGGTCACCGGTATTATCACCGAGTGCGAAAGATGCGGTCTGATACTTCCTTGCTGATTGCAGAGTCCACAGGCAGGTGGGAAAATACAGAAATATCTACCCAGATCTCCCACAGTCAGCTGCGGTTTGAACCAGTGGTGAGCGTTTAGGCCACCAGTTTAGGCTGATGCAATCGCTGACGGAGTTGTCAAATAGGGAAAACCGTGGCAACATTCGAATGGGAGAACCTGGTCCTGTGAAAAAGAGCATATACATGTGTTACTTAAATATAGCTAGTGCACTGCCATCATAAAATCTTTGCTTGATCAACGTACGGCGTGTAGAAAACTGGAAGATTATGCTTGATTTAACCTACTTCAAACATCTTATGCAGGTGGCTATGATAGATAAGGACCCTTCGAAGCTCCCACTTAGGGAC
>JAYGXS010000932.1:0-17754 GCA_036362985.1 Ligula intestinalis
CATGACCATAAACGTCCCGAACCCTCAACATCAGGTCCCAAACTAACCACATCAAACCCTTTTACCTTTTAAGGCAGTTTTTTCTCCTAAACTTTTTTTGAACTCGGTGGCCCGCTGAACTCATTCACCGATCTAGGAGTTTTTTTTACTGCCGATGACAATTATTTTATAAGAGTTCACTGCTTATCATTATTATTTTTATTTTCACGATAGCACTAAGTTTGTAACGACAGGGCCCCTTGGGCCTTAAATATACAAATTATTATTATTATTATTATTACATGAGGAGGATGCAGGCGGGCGTATAACAAGTGCCGAGTTTCTTAGGTTGTAGGGACGGCTGACGGGGCAAATGACAGAAGTCCTGGTAAATTTGTGCATTTACTAAGCCGAAAAAGGAGACAAAAGCCTGCTTCCAATCTCCTGACCCAAAGGAACCTTAGTTTCGTTAATTGACATTTATTTAAGTAACCAGTATTAGAAGCTGTCGGATACAGCAGTTTTCGTGTGAACTTCTTTTAATTTGTTCAATTTTTGAACGGCTACTTTCATTCATGAGACTGAAAAAGGGACAACAGTATTCTAAGATGGGAAGCACGAACATAGGATAAAGTCTTAATTTCATTTCAGGAAGATAGAAATTAGAAGAGATAAAGGCGCAAATCTGTGCGGCTTCGGCTGTAATTCTATCGGCAAGAGGAGCAAGGTCTAATTTATTATTGTAGCTTAATCCTAGGTCCTTGATACTGGAACATTCAGTCATTTGGTAACCTTGAAAAATAACAGGTTGTGGCAGCCTTTCAGGCCCAAAGCACATGTATCGGCTCTTAGAAGGTGATAACTCCATCTGCCATGTTGAGGTCCACGCCGAAAGAGCGTGTAGATCAGAATGAATTTGTTCTAAGCATCTCGCGGCCGTAGAGTTAGAGAAAGAGTAACCACACTTGAGATCATTTGCATAAATATAAGATTGAGAGTGTTTAACACTTAATGAGATATCATTTATGCAAAGCAAGAAGAGCAGAGGACCTAGCACGCTACCTTGATGGACACCACTCAAAATTGCTATAGGAGTAGAGTCTGAGTATCCCACTAAGACCTTTTGTTGTGGATTTGAAAGATAAGAACTGATAAAGTCAGTAAGAGGACTACAAAATCCTATAGCCTCTAGTTTGGCTAGGAGCCTCCTGTGAGGAACTTTATCAAATGCTTTAAAAAGGTCAAAAGAGATAACTACCACAGATAGATGATCATTACGAAGAGAAGTAAGTAGGTTTAGAAAAGACATGTGGCATGTTTCACAAGATCGGTCCGGTAAAAAGCCATGCTGTTAGGAGCTGAGAATGTTATTTTTGATGCAGAAATCTGTAATTCTTTTGGCAATTAGTTTTTCAAAGTGTTCAGCCAGAGAGGACGTTTTATGAACACCGCGATAATTGTGAATATCTGATCGGGAACCAGATTTAAATACGGGAATTATAATAGAAGTTTTCCAGTAGTCCGGGAAAAAACCATTCTCAAGAAACACTGAAAATAACTTACTCAGTAAGGGTGGTTACCGATCTGACATTAAAAATTATCACGGTGTTCATAAAACAGTTTCTCTAGCTAAACTGTTTAAAAAATTAATCGCCAATAAAATTACAGATTTTTGCATGAGCAATCAAATATTTAATAAATCTCAGCCTCGTGTTTTACCGCACCAATCTTGTGAAACATGTCATATGTCTTTTCATAATCTACTCACTTCTCTTCGTTACGATAATTTATCTGTGGTGGTCATCTATTTGGATCGTAGTAAGGCATAAGATAAAGTACCTCATAGGAGACTACTAGCCAAACTAGAGGCTATAGGATTATGTAGTCCTCTTATTGACTTTATAAGATCATATCTTTCTAATCGAAAACAACAAGTCATAGTGGGGTCCTCATATTCTACCACTTCCGCTATTTTCAGCAGTGCCCTTCAAGGTACCGGTCTGGGCCCCCTGTTGTTCTTGATTTATATAAAAAATATTTCAACAATAGCTTAACACTCTCAATCGTATCTTTACACAGACAACTTGACATATGTATACCCCTTCTCTAATTCCACGGCTGAGCGATGCCTAGAACGCATTCATTCGGATTTGGACGCTCTATTTGCGTGGAGCTCCACGTGGCAGATGGAGTTCTCGCCTTTTAAGTGCCAGTTCATGTGTTTTGGGCCTGAAAGGCTGCCTCAGCCTACCATTTTTCAAGGTTGCCCCATGACTGAATGTTCTTACATTAAGGACTTAGGTTAAAGTTATACCAATAAATTAGATCTTTCACGTCACGCTGAAAGAATAACAGCAAAAGCTGCTCAGATATGCGGCTTCATCTCTTATAATTTCTACCTTCCCGAAATGAAGCTAAGACTTTATCGCATGTATGTTCCTCCTATTGTCGAATACTGTTGTCAATTCTTCGGTCTAATGAACGAATCTATCCGTTGAAAAATTGAAAGTGTCCAAAGAAGATTCACTAAAAGGGTCCTGTATCCGGCATTTTCAGATACTTCCTACTCAGATAGATGTGAGATAACGAAACTGAAAATTTATTTGAGTCAGGAGACTGGAAGCAAGGTTTTCCTCCTGTTTTGCCTGAATAATATTATAAATCTCCCTATAATTTTTGCCCTTACTCCCGTTACTCGCCCTTACAACCTAAGAAATTCAACCTTAATTATACCTCCTCCTGCTTCTTCCACTTCTAAAAGATCTCATTTTTTGCTTCTAGGTATAGCTATGTTTGGAATTATTTGCCAATTGATATTCGGGCGTTGACTTGTCTATGTGCATTCAAGCGAAGACTGCACATTTATCTTAACACTGAATCTATTAACCTTTTGTTTTCCTCATCTTTTCCGGGCAGATTTCTCCACGATCCCGAGAAAGGACCATCGGGAATTTAGGATCCCTTCTTGAAACTACCTTCCTCTGACTCGTGTCCCCCGGAATCAGGACGCAGTCCTGACGGCTCTCGTTTCACTGGTCACCAACTATCATCAGGGCGTTATATTTGGTCGCATCTCAGACATCCCCAACGATGGTCTTGTAGATTTGACTGACTTTTGGATCTCATACGATGGTGCCCATCACGATCATAAACTGGTGGGTTCTCTATGTTCTATTATGCCGCACCAGTTTGGGAACCCGAGTGTAGTGCCGGGAACTCGTCTGTACCAGTAATGTTTCGTTAGCACCTTTTGTTCTGCCCCACGCTCAGCTTCGACTGAGTTTGCTTCCAAGCCCCCCTCCTTCTAACAGAGGCAGTGGGTATCAGAATACATAGTCAGAATCTAGATAACGATGTGGCTAATCTATGTGTGCCCTTTAATTTCCCTTTCCGCACGACACTGCTACATTCATTTTTTTCGAATCTAACAAAGTCCTTTCAATACCTCCTCGATGGGCACCCACTTTCAAATGTGAACGAACAAAAGGATATCGGTGTTCTAATAAATTCCTCACCTAAACCATCTTCTCAGTGTGTAAAGGCAGCTAAACGCGCGACGCAGGTGCTGTTTGCGATTAGGCGGGGATTCGTCAACATTGACAAGGAGCTCTTCAGGAAAACCTACGGAGCGTTTTTCGGTACCACTTGGAGTATGCTGTCCAGGCCTGGAATCCATGGTTCAAGCAGGATTACCTGCACCTGGAACGAGTGCAGGCGAGGGCTACGAAGATGGTCAAGAATCTTGGTCATCTGCCTTATGCAGACAGACTGACCGAACTTGATCTTTTCCCTCTCAATTATAGGCAACTCCGCGGGGACCTTATACAAACCTACCGTATTGTTAGAGGCCAAGACTGCGCCCTAGAATTTGATGATTTCTTTGAATTGGCTCGGACTGACCATCTGCGAGGTCATCCTTTTAAACTACAGAGGAAACCGGCCCGTATCGACGTTCGACGAAACGCCTTCTCTCAGAGGGTCATTGGAGCGTGGAACGGACTCCCGGAAGATGTGGTCCTCTCAGATGCTGTTAACATTTTTAAACACAAACTTGATTCTCATTTGCTGAGAATCTGTGGCAGATATAATGAACAAAAAGTCAGTAGCAGCACATTGCAACTGGCTCAAACTTATCGCTGATGTTAAGCCTTCATTTGTACATTTGTATTATGTACTATTTTTACGGTGGATCTATTATTCGATTTTGGTTATGAAACGGAAGCTCAAGGGCGAAAGCCTTCTTCCCTTAATAAAGTGACTTAAATTGACTTAAACTATTGTACTATTCTTAAAGCTATCGACTACAGATACTGTTTGATAAACCAATTATTTGTAGTACTTCATCGTATCAAAATTTCGGTTTATTGATGAGGCCATTTGGGCCTGAAATATACAACTTATTATTATTACCCCTCTCAGAGAGGTGTTGGCCCAGGCTTCATGCAGGGCTTCTCTCGCCCTTCTGAGATCGAATGGTCTGTCTGCATGTGCGATGCCAGTCCTCAGTCAACCAAGTTCCCTGCGGCCTTGAAGGCGCTGGCATTTTCTCTCATTTATGATTTCTTGTTGGTGACTGCGCTCGCGCTTTACTGGGTTTCAGGCCGCACCTCAGTGTCCGAAAAGCTAGGCGGCACTATGTGGTGGCGGAGAGAGTAAGGTTGACCCTCGGTGCGTTTCTCTCCTCACTTTAATGAATTTGAATGCGCTTGAATCTATCACGGTGCGCTTAAGCTCGTGGCTCGGAGGGTTTGCCAACTGACGGGAAAACTCAGGCCCCCTACGTTAGTCTTCTTGTACGCGTGTGTTTTTGGCGTGCGTTTGGGAATAGAAGGAGCACTAGGCGTCACGCTGCAATGGCTCCATCTTAATGTTCTTCATAATGCTAGTCTGTAAGTGTTAAATCGAGAATTGCTTTACATGGTAGGTCATTCAATCTTAACTAAGAGCTAGCCAAACTTCAGTTTGCTTGGGCCAGCCTGATCATGTACTCACTGCGTGTAGGTGTGGCATCCAGTAGCGTTACTGCTGACGGTGACTTCCTGGGGGTAAGTTTGGGTGTCCGAGTGGTAGTACTTTAAGTTATTTTCCTGTCAGTCGATGACTAATTGGTTATCCATATCAGAGGGGTGTTGGCCCAGGCTTCATGCAGGGCTGCTCTCACCATTCTGAAATGGAATGGTATGTATGCATATGCAATGCCGGTCTTCAGCCAACCACGGTCCCTGCGGCCTGCTAGGCGCTGTTGCATTCTCTCAATTCTGATTCCCTGTTGTTGAGTGCGTTTGCGCTCCACTGG
Organism: Ligula intestinalis; assembly: GCA_036362985.1. Lineage (NCBI taxonomy): Eukaryota > Metazoa > Platyhelminthes > Cestoda > Diphyllobothriidea > Diphyllobothriidae > Ligula > Ligula intestinalis. Next base: position 5,276 of record JAYGXS010000932.1, read on the forward strand.
GTTTCAGTCCCCACGTCAGGTGTCCGAAAACCTAGGCGGTCACTATATGGTGTGGGAGAGAGTGAGGTTGACCCTATGCACCTTTCTCTTCTCACTATAATAAGTCTGAGTACACTTGCATCTATCACGGTGCGCTAAAAGGCCGTGGTTTGGAGGGTTTGCCAACTGACGTTAAAACTCGGGCCCCCTACGTTAGTTCACTTGTACGCGCGGGTTTTGTGCGTGCTTATGGGAGGAGAAGGAGGACTGACAGTAAATCTGCAATGGATCTCTCTTTATGGCGCTCGCGCCCAGGCGTGAGCATACCTTCAAAATGGCTGTATCAAGTGTGCGCGTGTTAAGTGATTACCGCGCCAGCCTTCTACACCCTTCCTCATCCCCGGTCTTATTGTCTTTGTCTCTACACCGGAAATGGAGGTGCGAGTGGCGAGCAAGGGTGTAGATTCCATGCGAGTCTGCCTAAACTCTTGTTCTCTCTCGTGCTACTTCTCTGTGTTGCCCCTGCTTGTTGTAGCCTTCTTGTCGCTTGCCCAGCTCACTCCAGTGTCTGTTGCAGCTTGCTTTAGCGTTTGCTCTGGCTGTTAGAGCACGTGGTGCCCATCGTCAAAACGATGAGGGAACTAGTTGAGTTCTAGTCAATTACGGTTAGGCAAGCGTCCTTCCAACCAATGAAAGCAGTCAAGCGATAGGACAGTAGAGAAACGCACAAACGCGCATGCCCTGTGCTCGCACGCGCCTACAAAGTGAGCGGGATGCTAAAACACACGCGCACAGGACGAGCAGGAAGCATTTCAGTCTGACCACTGAGACCAATGATAACGGAGATTCACACAGAAACAGTCACCACTTTTATTACGTATACAGATAATCTATGTATCTAGTAAAAAAATTTACCGTAAACATGTATAAAATAGTCACATGTGATATTTACTATCATATTTCTAAATTTCCCGTGACTGGCTGCTGTTAGGAACCGGGAATGTTGTGGCCGGTCTACTGGAGGGCAAGTTTTTTTTAATCAAATCTCACTCCCTCAGATAGGATATGCGAAGGTTTCATTGGCGCGGGTGTTCGCTGACCTCAGGTTAGATCACTGCTGTTCTTTTTTTAAAAATCATAACTAACGCCTACTAGTCTATCGGTGGGCGCTTGTAAGTTTGAGGGAGGGGAGTTTAGCTGACCCTGGACAAGGTATTTGAGCCGATTTTTCTTGTGTTACGTTCCTTAATACTCCAGATGATTTTTTAGTTGGTTTGGCAGATTTTATTCAGTTGAGTTGACCCAAGTGTGAAAAACTTGAGGCGTTTGGCGGGATTTGAACCTGTGCATCAGAGAAAATCTTTGCCAGAGTCTAATGCTGTACCACTAAGCTACAAAAGCCCGCTTTACGCCATGAGTTAAATCACACTTGGATCGATATTACCCGCTTAACTTTTCGCTCATATGGAAAAGTTGAGCGGGTAATATCGATCCAAGTGTGATTAAACTCATGGCGTAAAGCGGGCGTTTGTAGCTTAGTGGTAGAGCATTAGCCTCCGGCAAAGGCTTTCTCTGATAAGCAGGTGTAAATCCCGCCAAACGCTAGAGTTTGTCACACATGGGTCAACTCAAACTGCGGATGATGCTTGTCGCTGTCAATTTGCTTGCGTAAACGTGTCCTTTCTCTGTTAAACTGCAAGGACATGACATCTATTTTCGTGTGACCATCAGCAATTTATCTGTAACATAAAGCTATTTCCAACTATGCGAATGTACCGAATGGCAACTGAGGTGGTCTTACGTTCAGTCGAACGCTACGGCACTTCTTCTGAAGCACTCACGTAGTTGGAACCAGACGACGAGCAACTACGCGATTGCTTCAGACGTATCTTATTGTCATCAAAACCAACGCCTGCAAAATCAAACAGAACGCAAATATTATGTTTTATTTAAGGGCAATGTACTGCGGTTCGGCTCCTTGGATGTAGTTCGCCTGACCAACATATTTAGATGTGTAGTGCTCTCACAGATTTTCAAAAGGAAACCGCCGGTACAGACGTGCAGATGGTGTGTGTATTATGTGCTTAGACCAAAAACCTCACTTAATTATGCATGAAGACTTGCATTTCTTCAGCTGCCTTCAGCAAACTATAGGTTTTGTTTTCCGGCGATGAAATATCCCCAGTTTTTCAAGTTAAGCAAGGCTGTGATGAATGTTGGAGCCAAAGGGCGATGGAGTAGGCTGTCCTTACTGGGACCCTTTTCCTACAGTAAGCGCAGACATAACCTGCCTAGCTCCCCCGGGCTCAACATTAAGTAAGTGTTTTGTTCCCATTGTCAAGACAACTACATTCTGGTAAAGAGTGTATGTGGGCTTCAACTGGAAGTTACGTTGGAAACGCTGGAGCAGACAGGAAAACACTTCTTATAACTCCTAAAACAATTTTCTCTATTTCTCCAATATAAATTAACTGGAAGTCAGATGGGAATTTACAGCCCAGTTTGGAGCGCTCAAGTTTTCCCACGGAAAGCAGTCTATGCATAAAAGGCTTACCTTAAAGCGCATCCAGCTGGATAACATATCGTTCGATGTACGATGCCATCTGGTGATGCAGAAAAAATAAAGTCTTGACCGTAGATTCATTATTTTTCCAAACTAGAAGCACAGTTCGTTTCCTGCTATTGCGTTATTTCTTATGTATACCAGCGTCGTGGGCCCCTTATGGTTTTCCATTTGTCATTGTGAGCTGCGCTTCGAATTGCGGTTTAAATTTCCGTGGAAAATATTATTTTCGGGATTTCGGTTAACCAAGCCCTCTGGCGGACTTTCGTTGTAAGCTGTTGGATTTGTTTTCGCAATTACTCCAGCCTCAGAAGACACGACATGTCATTAGTCAAAACGAGCAACATCTCCGTCACCGCCTTTTGTCAACAATTCTCCCGGATTTCAGCTCTCTAGAAACGGCTGAGTCGTTTCAATAACCTTTTACATACAGTTGAACGCTTTATGCATATTGCACGGAGCTTTAATATCATTTATCCTCAGTCTGATCTATCATGGGAGGCAAACATAGACGTGTAGATCAGCTTGTAAATGCTTCGACGCGAGAGGGACTCAAACTCATAAGCTGTGTTTCGCTGGTATCAGTCGTTACCAACAGACCATAAAGGTCCACTGTAGACGCTAATTTAATTTCGTTTAAAAGCCTTAGTCGCAATTTGGACGGCAGAAATCGCAAGAGTGATGCGACGAAATCGCCCCCCGCTAAAAGGGCTAGAAGTCTCTCGAGTTCAGTAGACTCAAGTCACGAACACCAATTTGAGCGTCTAATCAAATCCACCACGAAGACACGGGCTGAAAGTAATCAAAATCGGTTAGTAACAGTCAAAAAGCAATCCACTTTTCTATTTTATATATTAACGGTCTGTTTTAATTAAGGTGACAGAAACGATTGAAACTAGGTGCGATACAGCTTTCGAAGACGAGAAGGAATGTTCGCCAGTACCTGCATTCAAAATCCTGACATCATCGCCCGGATTCGAACCCTGTACCCCCAGCGTAGAAGTCGAGCACCTACCTTTCTCCGACATCACGAGATGGAGTGATAGTTTCCAAATTCCCTTACTTACTACAGAAACTTGATCTAGAAGTTCTTTGAAATCTCCTCCTGCCAAGCGAACTAAATGTCTTAGAAGTTTAAGGGATGAAACTCATAAAGATGAAGCCTCCGTATCATATTTTACCCTTCTGAACAAATTTACGAACCTTGAGAAGGTGGTTTATAGTCTTGGAGTGGAGATGGAGGAGCTGAAAATTTTCTCTCGATTTCTCCCTCGTGAGGAAAAACTGGCGATGCGTGAACTTGAGCGAGGAAACCTAACGTACGGAGAAGCAGCATCCCTCGCCGAAGCGTCTACGCGCAAAAATGATCCGGCAGCCAGGGTGCTTGACGAAGTTTGTAGTCTGCCATGGACAGGGGAAACGGTCAATCAACTGGCTTCTCAGAGAACGAGGAAACACGGTAGGGCTCCCAAAATGTCAACGAAGCCCAAGGGCTAATATAAGTTGGCCGAGCTTGAGCACGTACCAAAAAAGGGCACCTTCGCAGGCCAAAATGAACATGAGCGCTGAACCTCGAAGCGAATCTGTCCAAACACACCCTTGTTAATAAATAAATAAATAAATAAATTTTATGTATTAGGCCCAGAGGGCCTCGTCATTGCAAAGAGGGCCTCGTCATTGCAGAGGGAGACAACAGTCGGAAAGTGAGTACCACTCGTATAAACTGCATAGTCATAAAATGCATGACGGAAGGTACTTCCGATATCCCGAAATCAAGATTAGAGGAGGACAGGAAGTTATTTAAAGAATATCTGAAATTCCTCCTAAAGGGTGAGGAGGAAGTCGAAGTACTAAAGGCATTCCGAATGGGCCGTATAACAGAATAAAAAGATTAACAACGCAAACCAAAAACGCTGAAGGTTGATTGGAAGAGTGAAGCCAAGGTCCAGCTTTTGTAAAGTAGGAAACCAATACTCAGATGCTCAGACCCGATGGTTTTTTTTTCAGCGGGATTTTTCCCCCGCGGAGCGTAAGACATGGACATGGCTAAAAGTAGAACTCCATAGGCAATACAAACTCGGGGAGAGCAATCTTCGAATTCTGAACGGGGAGATCGTCCATGTCCCGAGGTCACTCCTCTGGAGTGATGGACAACAGTCCGTCACCATCAGCACCGACAGCTCCCTGCATGCAATCTCACGCAAGAGGCAACCACCTGCATAAAGTAGTCACTAAGTCTAAATTGAGCTGTGCTTACACTAATGCCCAACGTCTTTCCTCAACAATTGATGAACTAAAGGCAGTTCTTTCGGAGCGGAAACCTGATGTAGTTGCTTTAATGGAAACATGGCTAAAAACAGAAATCGCAGATTCGGAGATTTCGATTCCAGTAAACCAGCTTTTCTGCAAAGACCTCCAAAGCCGACTAGGATGTGGGCTTGTTGTGTATGTCAGAACTGAAATCTCTGTTGTAAAAAGAGAATAAACTCTAGCCCTGGGGTATGAATCCGTCTGGTTAAAAATCAAGAAGGCGAATACACACAACCTTGAATTCCTGGCCGTATACGGGCCACCAATCATTCTGCGCGGAGCCGACGACTCGAACATTGGTCTGGTGAATGAAGCTGCTAGCGACCAGGAGGTTCTCATTGTTGGTGACTTCAACGCCCCTGCAATTAAATGGAACAACCTGACAGTGGAAACAGCGTCAACTTCTTTCAGTTCCAAATAAATGGATCTCACGCTTGACCTATCTGTAGTTCAGAACGTTAAGGTCATAACCAGATTTCGAGAAAACCAGCGGGCTACTTGTTTGGATCTCATTTTCACGAAGGATTCATCCTACATAGATGAAGTGCATTAAAGTGCTCCGCTCGGTAAGAGTGACCATACGATGCTAATGTGGGATTTACACATGCCATACTCAACGGCTGACGAAAACGGAGGACCAACCAAACGTATGTAAGGCAGATCTCAATTCAATGAAGAATGCACTATCTCCGTGAATCGGGACTGCCTGCTCAAGGGAGATCTGTACGAGGATTGGATATCACTCAAGAGGGTTGCATTAGATTTGATTAAGCGCTTTTGTCCGGTGATGGTTCACAAGACAAATAGTCACCCTGCCTGGTTGACGAGAGACCTTAACAGGCAACTAAAGGAGAAGAATAGTAATGGTAAGTTATTCAAGAAACCTGGGTCGCCAGCTCACCTCAAGGAATTCCGACGCCAAAGAAATGCAGAAAAAAATCAATTGGGCAGGCCAGGAAAAACTATTAATCAAGAATCCTCCAACAGGCCGAAGAAAAACCCAAAATTCTATTCTGCTATAGATAGATAGATAGATAGAGAACTATATTTTGATGATAATATCAAAATATTCAGCAAAAAAGTGGCTCCATTCACGGAGAGTAAAAATAAGATCAATTATGGGGTCCAAAAAGCTCAAGAGTAAACGGTCAAAGATAACAAAATGCTCAAAGAAAGAAGTCGACACGGTTACCACATCTGTTATGGAGACAGGTCTGCCTTCAGCTTCTCAATTTCAATTTCTTCACACGTGAGGAATCGTGCTAAGAATGGGAGTACCGAGTACTGGTAGGCCGATGTACGGCAGGTCATATGACGGAAGCTTCGGCGCATGGTACGAGAAGATTTCGCAGCCATTAATTCAGAGTGGAGAGGGTGAGCGACCTCACTTAGAATACGGTCCACGAAATTCTTGACCGATTTAAAATGTCGCTGTATGATGAGGTCAGCTAAAAAAACATAGGAATAACCGGCAGCTGAAGAGAGCATGCGGAGAATACGTTTAAAAATAAGCAAGTCTTTCTTGAGTAGTGCTGGAAAAGTAACTGGAAAGCAATAAAGAATAAGAGGGAGGATACAGGCATCTATAAAACGCTTGTGGGGTGCGATCTGAACGCAAGCGGCGGACATAATACAAAAGTTTGCGGATTTTTATAAAAAGGTCTTCAATATGAAGAGTAAATGAGAGGTTGGAAGCAAGTGTTACACCAAGGTATCGGAAGGAGGATACATTGTTGGGCAGAAAGTCAATGGTTTCAGGGCTGGTAGGGGATCGCAGCCGAAAAATGCACTGGACTGACTTCCGCTCATTAAGTAAAAGGCCATTTTCTGACGACCATGCTGTCACATGGTCCAGTCCATTCTTCAGTGTTTGGAGATGGGTCTGGCTTTTGAGAGGATGGCCGACAACCATATCGTCAGCGTATTTGGCAAACAAACATGCGTTTGGAGATTGTAGGTCATCAGTATGGAGGGAAAAAAGATAAGGGGATAATATAGACCCCTGCAGAACTCCACAATTGTTGGGAAGGACCGTGGATTTTCGCTTCCCGGTCTGAACGAATTGGGTGCGGGAAGAAAAATAGTCCCTAAGCCATGAGACAACCCAGCCAGGAGAGCCACATGCAGAGGTTTTACTAAGAAGAAGATGGCGCGGGATCGTGTTTAAGGCTGAGGAATAGTCAAGAAAAGCACACGCGTAAGCAAGGCATCCCTTATCCAAGTCCCTAAGAGCAGAGTGGACTACTAAAGCTACTGCATCTAGTGTACTACGCCTCGCCTTATACGCAAACTGCAAGGGATCAGAAAAATTGGATGAAAACGGCTAAATGATGTCCAAAGCGACTCGTTCTGTAAGTTTGAGGAGTGCAGAAGAGCAGGCGATTGGGCGAAAGGATTTGGGACCCGTTGAAGTGGGCTTTTTCGGGATAGGAGTGATTTTGACCGAACGCCAACCGTCAGGAATCTTGGACTCCATGAAAGATAAATAAATAAGATGTGCCAAGACAGGAGCTAATTGAAAAGAGCAAGATTTAAGGAGAAATGGGGCGACGCCATCTGGTCCGGCAGCTGTTGTACCTTTAACCTTGTTTAGGTGTTTCATCACTGTTGCCACAGACACTGGAGAAAAAGCACTCGTGGTAACGAAATATCATTTGTCGGGAGATAGGACTCAGTGGGAGTATGGATGAAGTTTGAGTTTAAGCTGTCTAGGTCAGCGTCAACATGTGCCAGCGTATTGCGTTGACCAGTGAGACGTTTAAGACTTTTCCATATTTCGGATGAAGAGAGAGGAGACGAAGATGTAGAAGAAGTAAATAACTGACTAACAAAAAGGTCATTTAGTATTGCGATCTCGCGTTTTATAAGGGCATTAACGTCCTTCAATCTTTCTCGTAAACCTAGTTTGTAGAACAGTTCCTTGTGTCTTCTCAAGGTTTTTAAGTGGGGAGAAGATATTCGGTCTGGTCTAACCCTGACCGTGTCAAAAGGACAACAAATGTTAAAAATTCCGTTGAGAAATGTTGTAAAATAACTCGAACACGACTCGAAATTCCTGTTTTCGGGAAAGATGGGAATGCATTCAGATATACAAGTCGGAAGCAAGGAAATATTATGTGGGGACGTGTCACGAATGTGTAATTTCCTCTCGGGCGTTACTAATAGCCCTTTGTTGGTCTTAGAATAGATTTTTGGTTGACAGAGCAGTACGGAATGGTCTGAGCCTGCCAAAGGAGCTCTATTTTTTACAGCAAAAAGCTTTGGATAGTTAGTCAGGATATGATCGAGTGGGGCGTCATCTCGTGTATTGAAATTAACTAAGTCACTAAATTCTAACAATATGAGGGGACGTAGATTAACTCGATTGAAGTCCCCACATAAAATAATTACATACTCGCAAGACAGTGTGGCAAGCTTTTGGGAAAGAAAATCGAAAAAGTGGGTAAGGGCATCTTGACAGGTGGAAGGGGGTATGTAAATACTAACATAAATGATGCCTTTTGAGTTGTGGAAAAATTTAGGCCTACAAACTACTGCAATAACGTCTATGTGGTCTTCGGAGTAAGAAAAAAGGGACTTACAGTTTGTGCACCATTGCTGGTTTACAAAAACTGCTACTCCGCCACCTCTGCTGATTAATCGGGATTTTCTGTCCGAACGAAAACAGCAATACGCTGGAGGTGTGATGAGCTGCGACTCTTTATCCCTATTGAGCCAGGTCTCTTGAAGACAGATTACACCGCACTAACTGTGTTCCTGTTTCAACATAAGTGCATCCAATTCGAGACTTTTATTGAAAATAGACCTGCAGTTAGTGGAAATTAGACCATAAAGAGACATTGAGGCTAATGGTTGACGCCTCATAGCTTGTTTCCAACCGCATCGGTGCTTACGCGATCGTATTGCATTCCATTGGATAACATTTGGTGCTGATGTACTGCAGGTTCTGCAAATTAATCCAAAAGAACATGAGTGTTCGTTATTAATTTCCGTCGATATAATATTTGTCCTTCGAGCATTGAAAAAGGTACGAGTGTACAGCAGAGATGACCTCATGTCCAGAAATGCAGAAAAACAAAGTAGAGAAGTAGACAGTCTGGTATACACTAATAAATTCCCGCGTGAATGGAGAGCAAAAAAAACCGGCAGCTAAAATTCGAAAGCCCGCTATATTAATAGAAGATTAAAAAACAGGGATCCGACCGCAGTACTTAAGAAGGATGATGGCGGAGAAGTCGTTGAGAATGACGAGAAAGCCGAGTACTGAAGCCGGTTCTTTGCCTCGGTATTCAATAGGGTCACCGAGCTTTTTTTGATAATGCCAACAATGCTGTTGTAAACGCCGGTCCGGCACTTCATTCTCTACTATTTCCGACATCTGTAGTTGAGAGGGAGCCGCAGGCCCTCAAAGAAGCAAAGTAATTCCGTCTAGACAATATACCAGCCGAGCTCTTGAAAGAATTGGCCATCGAACTCTCAACGTTCGTCGACATTGACAAGGAGCTCTTAAGGAAAACCAACTAAGCGTTTTTTCGGTCCCACTTGGATTATGCTGTCCAGGCCTGGCGTCCGTCGTTCAAGAAGGATTACCTGCACCTGGAACGAGTGCAGGCGAGGGCTACGAAGATGGTCAAGAATCTTGGTCATCTGCCTAATGAAGACAAACTGCCCGAACTTGATCTTTTCCATCTCATTTATAGGTTACTCCGCGGGGACCTCATACAAAACTACCGTATTGTTAGAGGCCAAGACTGCACCCTAGAATTTGATGATTTCTTCGAATTGGCTCGGACCGACCATCTGCGGAATCAACCCAATTAAACTACAGAGGAAACCGGCTCGTATAAATTTTCGACGAAAGGCTTTCTCACAGAGGGTCATTGAAGATTGGAACGGACTCCCAAAACATGTGGTCCTCTCAGATAATTTTGACATATTTAAACACAAACTTGATTCACATTTGCTGAGAAACTGTGGCAGATTTAATGAAAAAAGTGTCAGTAGAAGCACCCTGCAACTGGCTCACACTTATCGCTGATTTTAAGCCTACATTTGTATTATGTACTTTTTAAATGGTGGACCTATTATGCGATTTTCGGTTACGAATAGGGAGTTCAAGGGCAAAAGCCTTCTACCCTTTATAAAGTGACATAAAGTTACCTAAAGTGACTTAAATTGGATAAAATAATAAGTCCTGGCGTTTTAATAACACGCATCAGCTTTTTGAGTAAATTTATGGAATTAATTTCTTTTGCTTACTTAATATCTGCTTTTTGCTTATGTCCCTGTTAATGAATCTGTGATAGAACTCCAAAGGCCGGTACAAAATAAGTTGTGCCCCAGCCATCAATTTGCCTGATTCTCAGTGGTTTCCTCGGTTGTCTTTCCGACGACATCAACGAAACCATAACTTAAGTATATTTAAAGAAACCTCTGACCAAAACACTATTGGGAAACGCAGTGGTAATTCTTTTAGGCAAAATAACATAAATATAAATTGTGATTTAAATGTTACCCAAAATATCAATGTACAACTTCCTCAACTCAGCAAGCGGTCAAATAAAAATAAAAATGGCGCAATGGTTTATTTGTTGCACCATATTAATCCCTACTCCCTGCATGTTGTCCTACCAAAGCACTCGTTAAAAGCTTTTATGCGTTGGAAGTTGCGATACACAGTGGAATATACTTTACTAACAGCTATGTGGAATTTATTTTAATGTTCAAAAAATATTGTTGAAAGACTAAACGACACGCGACAGTTCAGGTCAGGTCAGGTCAGGTTTTATTGAGGAAAATATAGGTAAATACCTTTGAACTCCCTATTGGTACAGTTTTTTGAATGCATTTGATCTGTAGAACATTTCAGATCAGTGGCGTTGCCAAAAATTTGAGGGCTGACAGTGAAAAAACTCCTTAGGCATTGTTCAGAAGTCTAGGGGTTTGAATGCCATTTGAGAGATTTAAGGAGAAAAACTGTCGCCTGGGGGAGGGGGGGGATGCAGAGTATATTCGAAGCGGATGGCCTGTGCTTAGAGTGTCCATCGCGGTTTTCGCCATAATACCAAGGGTCCCACGAAGAGAAGGTTGCGGAGGTCACGCGAACCTCATCGAGTGTCGGCGATGCGCCCATCGTGCGCCTTTGTTGGTTTAAAGAGTCTGCCTGCTAATTGACAGAAGAAATATAATCGGTAGTTTTCTAAACAAACATATTACTGAAAATTAGCGAGTAGTATGTTTTTTGTAATGTGATTATTCCAGAATTTGCATTCGGCAACTGGCAGTTTATTTCCGGGGGCTCAGTGGCTATTAGTTCTAACTTTATAGTGTCCTAAACATGCTTACAGATGCGTCAGACGTGTGCTCAGATGGCGACATAACAATGTCCGCGGGCAGAGCATTCCAGGCCTGAATTGGGAAAAGTTTTACAAATCCGCGTAGCCTCGGATCACAACGTTTGGTGGACTCGAAGCTTGCAATCCTTGTTAGTTCTTAAATAACATATTACTGAAAATCAGTGAGTAATATGTTTATATACATATATATAATTTCATTCTCGCCATATCCAATTTTAGTGGGCATTTCGGGTATGAAAATCTAAATTTCTCTTGAATGCATCCACAGATGGGGACATAACAATTTCCTCGGGGAGTGCATTCAAATCTTCAACTACTCTATTACCAAAGAAGAACTTGCGTGTGTCTAGTCTGGCCCCTGTTATGCGTAGTTTGAAGAGATGCCCTCTTAAGTTGGTCGTTGTTGCTAACTCGAAGAAGTCGCCAGGTAGAAGACAGCAGTCCTGCCCGCGCATTATACGAAATGCTTGTATCAGATCGCCACGTAGCTGTCTGTAACTTAACGGAAATAGATCGAGATTAGCTAAACGTCTTTCGTAGGGTAAAAAGCTCTGACCGGTAACCAGTTTGGTCGCGCGCCTTTGGACCTTTTCGAGGGAATTTAGGTCTTTCGCGGTCCAGGGTTTCCATGCTTGCATTGCGAACTCCAACTTCGGCCGCACAAATGTTCCAAAGACCTTAGCAAAGCAGTCTTTATCGAAGGCACAGAAAACCCTTTTGACAAGATAGAGGACGGACATCGCAGACTTGGCTACTTTTGCGCAGTGCAGCGAGGGCTTAAGAGACGTAGAGATCCATACTCCCAAATCGTTCTGCGCATCGACTTCTTGCAGTTGGATGCCATTTAGGCTGTAAACCATGGGGTTCTGAGAGCTGGGTCGGCCAACTCGTAGGACACTGCATTTGTTCTCTTTAAACGGCAAAAGCCAGTCTTGAGACCAAGTTTGAAGGCGATTTAGGTTTATCTGCAAGCGTTCTTCGTCAGCTGAATTTCTGATGACGTTCCAAATCTTAATGTCATCGGCAAACATAGCCACATCGCAGTCCAGTTCACGGACGGAGTCATTGACGTATATAATGAACAGTATAGGGCCAAGGACAGAGCCTTGGGGGACACCGCTCTCGACTGCAACGTCTGCCGACTGCTGGTCACCAATATGGACAGTTTGAGAGCGACCAAGTAAGAAGCTTTGAATCCACTTCAGCAGATTTCCTCGAACACCTATTTGGCTGAGTTTGTGCAGAAGTCGTTGATGTGGGACGCTATCAAA
>JAYGXS010000933.1:0-17746 GCA_036362985.1 Ligula intestinalis
ACTATCAGACAGCAAGTGATGAAGCCCATAGACCCGCTTCCATTGACAGAACAATCGTCAGTGGTCTACAGCTTACCATGCCAAAATTGCAATGCAAGGTATGTTGGTGAAACGGGCAGGTGCCTGGGCAAAAGATTGCATGAGCATCAGCTCGCAATCAAATACAAGAATGAACTGTCTATGGTCTATGAGCATGTACAGCAGGAGAGCCACACCTTCGCCTTTGAAAAAGCAAAAATAGTAGGCCAAGCCAATGACAAGATGGCCAGGTTACTATTGTAAAGTTGGTCCTCCAATGGCACACTTAACAGAGCCATGGACCTTCATCCGGCCTACCAAGCGCTCCGCGCAGGGCTTACCTCCACCCGAAACGAAGCAACAGGCCAGGCAAAAGTAGGCAAACAGGACAGACGGTCGAAGCCCACAAAGGAGGAACGCGTCAACGAACAAGGTTCTCCTAAAAGATATGGCACAATTGCTCGTGGGTGCGCCCGCAAAGGCGAAAAAGACGCAAACGACCAGAAACCCACTAAGAAAGAAAGTCTAAATTATCAGGAGTCGTGTAAAAAAGGTGGCACTCATTCCCGTGAAGGCGCCCGCCAGGAAGAAGGAAATTCAAACAACCACCTCCAATCGATCGGTCCAATCGATTGACACTCGCGTAAGAGGCACCGTTATGAAACCTGACATAAGACAGGACGCATTCTCTCAAGACAAACGGCAGGAAATGGACATAGCTCTGACGATGGAGACGAGAGAGTTTCCGAAACGTCAGCTTAATTATAACCAGGCCCCAGGAATCGCCTCCACTTCTTCTTCCTCTTCTTGGGAAAACGAAGGTTAAATTATCTCTGGACCACGAATATTTTCGCATATTAGTATATCACCCTCTTCAGTTTGAGCCAATTGCTGAAAAATGCTCCCGTACTTTGCGCCTTAGCATCTGTGATTCGTGTTCATGTATACCGGCATATCAGCATTCCACACTCTTCATCTAGCAAGTAACATCACATGTGAAGAATACGGAAAGTAAAATGCGATCCATTTCCATAAGAGATGTGGATATCAGCTGTTAATACGAACTTTGATTATTTTGCGCAAAGTCAGGTCAAGGTATCTTCTCATATTTATCATTGTCCAAAGGAGAGAATTAAGAGCGCACAATGATATGCCTGAATTATTTTGGGGCTGACCGTTCGGAAGCACTCGTTTCCATCGTCATATAAATGTTTTTATTTTCCTGTTTGGCGTGACTGTTTCAGCCTTGATGTATGCCTAGTATCATATTCGTGCTCGAAGCACGAAGTTTGACCTTCTTCTTCACTGCTTAGTATCTGTGAGGCTTAATGTTAGTGATTTGGTGTGACCGTAGGTCCTTTTATGGTTGGTGGTTATGTCATTTCCTCGTTAAACAATGTATTAATCGCTGTTTTCTGCCCGCGTGAGTTGACGTGATTAAGAAGAAAAAGAATAATGCTATATTGAGGATTTTTCAAACCTGAATTTTCAGCAAAAATGGCTTAATTCATGGCGAGCAGATGGTAAGGTTAATAAAGGGTCATTTTAAAAGTACAAATGAAGAAGGTCATGTAATACTCACAAATCTAGTTTTTTTACGACATTCGCATCAAGTATGGAGACTGATCGGCTTTCAACTTCTCCATATACGCTTATTCGCACTTTTTTCTTTGAGTTGTCATCATACGGAGAAGGTAGCCAAGTCCGCGATGTCGATCCTATACCTCGTCAAACGAGCTTTTTCTACCTTCAATGAAGAGTGCTTCACAAAAGTCTTCGGAACCTTCGTACGACCGCACCTAGAATCCGCTATTCAAGCTTGGAGACCCTGGGCCAGGAAAGACATCAACATCCTGGAAAAGGTACAACGGCGCGCAACCAAACTTGTTATGGGGCAGGGCTCGCAGCCTTATGAAACACGGCTGTCGAATCTCAACCTCTTCCCTTTGCGCTACAGGCAGCTTCGGGGGGACCTGATACTAGCATTCCGCGTATTACGTCTTCAAGACTGCTGTCTTATATCAGGGGATTTTTTCGAATTAGCAACGACCACGAATCTAGGGGGTCATTCCCTCAAATTAAATGTGACAGGGGCCAGGCTGGACGCTCGGAAACACTTCTTTTCAAAAAGGGTGGTCGGAGCGTGAAATGCGCTTCCTCAGGACGTTGTTATGTCGGAATCGCTAGAGTGTTTTAAGGGAAAACTGGATCGATATAGCAGTGCACGATGGATCGGAACTGACAATTTGCAATAACAATAATACTACTTCCAATTTTTCAGTAGTATTAGTTTTTATATCCATTCACGTTTGCTATTTATTACGCCCTCCCACGCATAGCCTCATGCGAAGGTCTCCGCGGTCTACCCTACTTGGCTATCAGCGTACCGTGATTACCCGCTAGCGATCTTATCAGCCAGACCTGCCGGTCTAAACGGTCACCCTGGTTCGACCCAAAGCAGACTGTCGACGATCTGGACGGATGCCTCTGTTTTTTCCAGTTCTGTGGCGGACTCTGCAATCAGCAAGGAAGAATCAGGACGTGGCTTCTACACGGTGATGATCCTGGGAACCTTTGCAATGCCCCCTCCCCAGTGGAAACTCCCTTTTTTCCTAAATCCCACGCATTCCTCCCACAAGGGCGAAGGTTTTTCTCCTAAAAATCCCTGAGAAGTTTTTTCACTGTCTGCTCCTATTTTCATCCTATGACTCAGGACAACTGGCCTCGCCAACAGTCTAAGCAACAAATTTTTTGCTACCACTGCACATATGTACAAATAGGGCACTCAAAGGAATTTTTCCTACATACCCTCAATATACTGATACTAATACTGAATACTGGGTGTTGTTGGCGAAGTGCATATGCTACAGATTGGCCGAATTTGACAAATATTGAAATGGTGATATGTTGTAGATAATGCAACTTGTTTTCGTGCATTTAAAAAGGTAGCACGGTATTTTCAATATAACCTCATAATCACAAATGCAGACAAACAAAGCAGAGGAATACAGAGGATGGTACAGAAAAATAAATTCCCAAGTGAATTGAGAGCAAAAACATGGGTGGCTCAAATTCGAACGCTGCGTCACTCTCGTGGACGCGGCGCTTAGGAGGTGTCCAGGCTGGTGACTTGATTCCTGGCCTGCTCTTTCCTATCATTCTCTGATATCATTTATATATCACGCTTATACCTTTTTTAACGATCCTGCAGCCCTTGTTTGAAATGACACGCTCATACATTTTTAAACGAACCTGTAGGCCTTTTTTAAAATAACTCGAGTAGTTGACGTAGGCAGTAGGAAGCTATACTGGCTCTGTTAAGTGTGCAAGTTGAAGACCAACATTTCACCAACAGTCTACCTATCTCATTGATGCTTCGTAGGGTGGAATGCCAGCTGACCGCACCGCACAGGGCGTTGACATGAAGTAGCGCTGGCAAAAGCAAATGATTTGTCCGTTGGTGGACGAGGTACCGCCCTGTGAGCACGCTGAATTGGACATACCTACGACAGCCGCAAAGTGAGGAAAGTTCACATGGGTCCTCTTTCAGTCAATCTCCGCAAAGTCAGCAGCAAAAAACAGGTAAAATTTGGGTGTCGACCACAATTATAATACCAGGCATGCTACAGGGCTTAAACAGTCCCGAAAAAGAGTAACTATCACCAGGGTACTCAGACAATTAAAACGAGAGTGTGTCCTAAACGTCAGTCTCAGAATAGATCGGACCATGTCTTTCAACCGTTTTTTTAATCTTTTTTTTTCCGGGGATGATGAAAAAACTTTAAGTTTTTTCTGACCTTTCACTTTAACATGTAATCTGATCTCCGCAAGTGGAGCCATGTGTTTTCTCAACATGTTCGCTATTTACCTTTTCGATAAATTATATCTCACTCCTATTTAGGCACAGAATGTGTGAGGTGGTGGTAACGAAAGCTAACAACTAATGCTAACACGTTCATACAGATACACCTTACCCCCAGCCAAATAGTTTCTTAAACCCTAAAACTAGCCCTTATCCTTTAATTGCTTTCGAGAGAAGGAGCTACGGGTTCAAGCAAAGCAGCTAGTTGGACCATTCTACAAGCAAATACAAAATTATTACCTGACCTTCGTCTGCCCAGCACCAAAATATTTTTGAAAAATCTTACATAAAACTTAACCGTTTTTGTCCTTTAGGTTTACACCATAGGTTGTCTTGCTTGGTCTGGTGCCTTTCGGTTGCCACTGTTCATCTTCGACTATCTGATCGATATTCATTTCGACTTAGATGTCAGCAATAAAGAAACGTCGTCATTGGCTTCATTTCGTCACTACACTTATTTTAGCCTTGTATATAATTGAGTGGCATTGGACAGCAGTGAGACACTGCGTCGACAGCGATATTGTAAGGCCCAACATACACTTGCATATCCAACGCTGTCGGCGTATGTCCCTGTGATGCACAGTGGCAGATGATAATTGAGATTCAATTCTCAGGTAGCTTATGATTAATACAGACCACATTTATCAGAAGACTGCCAACGATTTAACTATCGATTTACTTTGCATGTGTAGGTTAGTTTAGCTTCTGTCGGCTTATCTGTTGTTCGCTTTACAAAATTCTGCTTTGACCTGTTAGGCACAATCTAGCTTTTGGACAGCTTTAAACCTTTTGGATTTTCAAGGAGTAGAAAAAGGCTGGCACAATATGTTGGACACACCTACGCACTTAAACGATATTGACAAGTGATTCGACGCACGGCAAAGGTTTAACAGTACACTTCAACCTGCCTTGTTATGGTACATGTGCCACGAAAGCAGACTAGTTTTAAGGAAGAATATGTGACCTATGATAACTATTATGTAGTTTGGCTGAACTTATTTTGGCAGAGGTATTTTTGGTTGTGCCTTCTATCTTGCGGTAAGGACAAAGCTTACATTAAGAGTAAGAGAAATGGTTGGGTTAAGTGTTAATGTAAGGTTGAGGATTACATCAAGAGTAAGTGTTAGAGTAAGGATTGGGGCACGTGTTCAGTTTGGCTTGTGTATGGCGCAATAGGTAGTTTGTTACGCATAATGAAATAGATTATTGTAATGAGCATTCTACGGTAGTTGAGAAGAAGAAGACTCGATCGCTGGGACAATATGTTTATTCGCCTGACGTTTCGATATCCGTCGCGGATTCGTCATCAGAGACATGAGTAGCAGAAAGGTAGTGTCAGAAACTTTACATTTAACATGAGCTGCCGCTTGATAGCTTATGCCTATTTTCTAACCCATACCACTCATAATACAGCCATTCCCGCAATATACAAGTTTGGGACTTACCAAATAAAATGTGCGCTAAAAATGACAACCCCGCACCTATTTTTAATTAGCACTGAACGCTTTTTAGATTTTACATGACAATGCGGTAGTTATTTATTTTTCGCGCGATTCCCATTTTTTTACTACTTCCTACACCTGACCTGAAAGGAATGTCCGTCTGTACTGAAATCTCATGGCAGTTTCTATAAATACTGGATCCACAGAATGAAAGTGAACGTTTCTGTAGCGTTTTTTTTATTAAAGATATTTAATCACTGGTAGCAAAGTACAGTCCCAAATAAGTAAGTGCTTTGTTCATAACTAATTAAATCTGCTTTCGGGCACCGAATTGCGCGGTAGATATAAATGCCTTTTAGAAAGTACACTAAATGTGCTTTCACAGGCTTAGCCTCATCGTTTTCCCACCATGCAAAGATGATGGTAATTTTTTTCCAACGTATGTTGCAGTTGGTGCGTAATGGGTATAAACGACGACTTTCACATTTAAGGTCACACGGCAAGTTTAAGCCTTCGGTTTCGCCTGCAAATAAATCCAGTTCAATAATAGTGCCGGAAATTGTCTATCGAATTAACCCCTTGCAAAATTTTTACAAAAGTATAGATAAATTTCAGATGGCAGATATACTGCATGTGACTTGCTGGCATTATATATAGTAAAAAAATCCGGAAACCCTTTGTACTGTATAGAGGACTGCAATAGGTCAATTGTATTTTCTGTTTGGTCCGCAATGCCTGTTTAACTAAATGGGCAGTCTTAACTTGTTCACAGCAGATTATTTTCGAGTGAAAAATAAGACGCTTGTAAGCACAGGTAGAATTTTCAAAAGTAAATTCTATTAGACAAAGTTATGTTAAGTTTTAATTTTGCAGACTCATGTCAAACACAGTGTTTTGTCTCCTGCCATCTGCGACTGTATCCAGCAGTGACGCGTACGCCAAAAACCCAGTGATAACATCGCTACGGTACTATTAAGAGACATATAATCATATAAATACACAAACGTCAACAATGGATATTTCAAGTCAAGAGCAAAGGGTGTCGGTCATAGGGGCCATGGATCTGGTTTTCTTAATACTCCAGGAATTATTTCCGTTGGCTCCCATTGGTCTTAATGCATAAAACATCAAAGGGGTGCGGACTTGTATAAGACAAACCTGTACTGTCAACGAAGCGGGTTGCAAGCGTTTACGGTCAGTGTTGGTGGGGTGGCTCTATGAGCGAATATTGCCCTCTTCCGGTCTCGGCCCTCCGTTCACATTTTCGCATTGCACATTTCACATGGCGACCACCCTGATGGCGGCAGCGACCCGGTTGTCCCTTCCCCGCTTACCCTTTTTTGACCCAGGGCCCGCGGCTACTCCGAGAACCACTCAAAGAGCCATCCCACCAACAATGACTTCAAACGCTTGCAACCCGCCCCCTTGCCAGTACAGTATTGTTTCTGTGCGAGTCCACTCCCCTTTTTGATGTTTGTGTTTGCAGACCAAAGGGATCCCATGGAAGTGCCTCCTGGCGTATTTTAAAACCAGATCCATGCTTCTTTGACCGACTCCCTTTGCACTTGACTTGAAATATCAACTTTTGAGGTTTGCGTATTTGTATGCTACTATTTCTCTTAATAGTACCGTACCGTTGTTATCACTGGTTTTTGGCGTACGCGTGACTGCTGGATACACTCGGAGAAGGCAGGAGACGAAACACTGTGTTTGAAATGAGTCTCCAAAATTAAAACTTAACATTACTTTGTCTAAGAGGATTTCATTTTGAGTTTTCTACCTCTGCTTACAAGCATCTTATTTTCCACTCGAAGATAATAAGGTGTGCCCAAGATAAGACGGCATATTTAGTTCAGCAAGCGATGCTGACCACATAGTAAATAAAATTGACCTATTGAAGTCCTCTATACAGTACAAGAGGTTTCCGGTTTTTTTTACTAGGCATAATACCAGGAAGTCACATGCATTATATCTGCCATCTAACGTTTATCTATACTATTGTAAAAGTTTTCAAGGGGAAAATTCGGTAGACTATTTTCGGCACTTTTATTAAACTGGATTTATTTGCACACAAAACTAAAGGCTTAACCTTGCCGTGTAACTTTAAATGTGAGATTCGTACTATATACCCATTACGCACCAACTGCAACATACTTTGGAAAAAAAGTCACCATCATCTTTGCTCAGTGGGAAAAGGATGAAGCCAAAAGTAGAATTAATTATTTGTTGAATAAAGCACTTGATTATTTGGGACTGTACTTCGCTATCAGTGATTAAATATCTTCAATAAAAATTGCTAAAGAAACGTTAACTTTCATTCTGTGGATCCTGCATTTATAGAAACTGCCATCAGATTTCAGCACAGACGGACCTTCCTTTAAGGTCAGGCGTAAAGAAATAGTAAAAGGAATGGGGATAGCGCGAAAAAATAAAAAAACTACCGTATTGTAATGTTAAATCTAAAAAGTGTTAACTGCTTATTCAAAATAGGTGTGGGGTAGTCATTTTAAGCACACATTGTATTCGGTTATTCCCAATCTTGTGTCTTACGGGAACGGCTATAGTATGAGTTTTATGGGTTGGAAAATAGGCGAAATATATCGAACAACAGCTCAAGTTGGATGACTTTAATGTAAAAATTAGCGCACTACCATAAAAATCTAATTAAAATCATGTATTTTATTATGCGTTATCAACTACTTATTTTGTTATACACAACCCAAACTGGACACCTGACCCAAACCTTACTCCAACACTTATTCTAGATGTAATCCTCAACCTTACATTAACACTTAACCCAACCCTTAGTCACCTGTAATCTTACCTTTTTCTTAACCACACGATAGAAGGCATTACCAAAAATACCTCTGCCAAAATAAGTTCAGCCAAACTAGATTATAGTTATCAGGGGTCGCATGATCTTTCTTACAACTTGTCTGCTTTCGTGGCACATATACCGTCACGAGGCAGGTTGAAGTGTACCGTTAAACATTTGCCCTGCGTCATATCACTTTTAAATATCGTGTAAGTGTGTAGGGGTGTCCAACATATTGTGCCAGCCTTTTGCATCTCTTTGAATTTTCGAAAGGATTAAAACTCTCCAAAATAAAATTGTGTCTCTAAGTCAATGCAGCATTCTGCCAAGGGCACAACCTTTCCAAAATATTTGGCTGTACAGAAGAACAGTCGACAGTTGCTGAACGAATCTACACGCGCAATGAGAATCGACAATGAAACATCTGCCCGGCCCCAGTGAATGCAGTCTTTATAACTGATAAGATATCTTATAAGTGAATCTCAATTATCTTTTGCCACCCTAAATGACAGCGACATACGCTGACAGCGTTCGGTATAACAGTTGATGTGGGTAAAAGCAATGTTGTTGTCAGTAGACCGGGGTGAAGGATACAAAGCAAGTCGAAGAAGTCGAGTGGTCTGACTGCTGAACAATTCCGCCAAAATGTATACAAGCCTGGAAACACGTGTAGAGACGGACAGCAGCCAAAGACATCGTATTTTTATTGTTTATATCAACGGCGATAGGAATATCGATCAGATAGTCTAATATGAACACCGGTAGTCCGGAGGCACCAGACCCAGTATGGCAAATTATGGTGGAAATTGAAAGGGGAAAACACGCCGAAGTATTCTGCGAAATTTTTTAAAACAATGATTCTGTGTAAGGCAGAAAAATCTCAGGTAATTATTGCGTAGAAGTGAAGGAGAATGGCTTTATTCTACACTACAACGTATGATTTGGGCTTGACTTGACATGCATGCACAAGCGGGCCGGGTAGCCTCGGCTGCCTGAGAGCTACATCACATAACAACCCTTTGCCATACATAGCAGGGGACGTTTTCAGGAAGCTTCCACTCGGAAAAGTTGCAGCACACCAATAGTATACCACTTGAACTCGCTTCACACGAAATTCCAAATGAATAAATGTTAACGAATGGGCTGCTCATTTTGCAACTTGCTGATGGATGCCAGCCAGCCAGATGTTGACTGTTATAAAGCCACAAATGGTCATTCTAGTTTGCTTTGGTAATATTAGTCTGCTTACCTTATAAACTTTTCTGTGGGTTCTGATGGCCCCCAGACAGAGACTCAACGTTAAATTGGTGGGATAAATGCTTCCCGTAACTGATCGATCGGCGCCTTCCTATCATCATGCTCATTGTAATTCGGGCAGCGCAACACATTTACTTGAGAAAAGGACAATCTATTCGGGAAATAATATATATCTTACATTTACTCGATCGGGAATATTTAATGGCAGATATGCATATACCGATATGTCAGAGGACATAATCGTCTGTTCATGTTGCCATTAGAGCTCTCACACGAGCCTCCACTGTAGAGCGGCTAGAACATAGGCCCCGATATAAAACAGGCAACACCATGAGTACGAAGAAAAACGGTAAGGACATTTGTTGTGACCACAGAAATCTAAAATTAAAAACTCCAGGGTGCCAGCAATTTCAGTGGTATCACTGGTGTTGGGTATCACTAGCCGATGACGCCAAAAAAGCCAGAAAAGGCCTTTCGAGTGTATTATGTCATTGTTGCCAATGTGCCCCTGCCTTTATTTTAGCCACCTTGTGGTGGAGGCTGAGGTAAGAACTCGAATGATGACATAGACGGATGAGTATTTTCTCTGCCTGAGTAGCAGGTATTTATATAATATGGTTATGAGTGGTGGATATGAAGGTTTTATTATCGTCAAAATTTATTATACTTGGTAAACGTCAGACCAACATCTAACAAATGTAATTACAACACCTCCTTTTATCCACAATAACAGAACAAAATAGCTTAATTAAAAGAGCATGTCGTTGTTATTTGCTACATTAAATAAACTTACCGCTTGACTAGAAGCAAGCCCTCATCCGTACCACCAAACAAAATAACAGGACAATTTGCGTGTGTATCAGCTCTATTGTTTGAAGCGGCAATAACATATGAACATTTTGCATGCTGCGGGTTTCGGATTGTTGTCCCGCCTGCAAAAAAATTGTCTTAGCTGGCCAATGCCACAAGCTTACGTGGACAGACTCTCAAAATATGTTTTGGTGGTTTAGCCCAGGACCCAAGAAAGTGTTCGTCTGGAGGAGCGTAATTCGGCCATAAAATGCTTTATCTGCGGACATTGTCATGTCCTAATCCTTGGAAACCTTCCAGGATAAGTTTGACCGGCACTGCCATACATACCCCTTACTCATCTGAAACCACCACAAGATTGTCTGTATAGCCTCACACAAGCATTTGCACGCCATTTAACATGGCGCAAGTAATTTTTCTTAGTTATACTATTGCGCCCTCGATGCATTTTCTCGCCATCGCGCCTGAGCAAACACCTTCGCATGGTCTTCATTTCTCTGAGCAAACAGCAGCAATCAGGTTGGCAATCACCTCTACAGTGACTGTGTTCCTAGGCTAAACGCAGTGGCGTAAAATTATCGTACCTGCTGCTCTGCGGGATGTTTTTCTTTCCTCTAAGGTCTCGTCCTCATGTGTTCCGTGGGATACAGTCAGTTACCGGGATGAGCTCTCAATGGATTGCCCAGAACATTCTGGCATAATGCCACCCCCGTTTTGCACACAGTTTTCTCCTTTAAATGCTTCAAATGGCATTCAAACTCCTAGAGCCTCTGAGGAATGCCTGATCAATTTTTTGACTGTCTGTTCTGTTTGTCTGGTATCACCCATTTACTCACGCCTATTAATATCACATTGATTAATGATCCTGCATGTGATTCTCATACTTAAAGCAAGTGAGTTGTCGTCTGTGTTTACTTTTCTGATATAACCGACATCTCGCCTTTCGCCTGCAGTTATGTAAATGACAACGTTTGCAATGGCCTGATTTGCCTGTATATTTTATAATTGCTTCTTGTGCATCCCAGAAAAGGCATTTGAATCAATGATTCAAATAACTATGTCATCAACTCTTTATAAGCATAACACATTTAAAAAACGTCTGAAATGAAAACTCTGTCATGTCTCAAATGCACATGGTCGTTATACTTTAATTTCTCAGAAAATCAAAATATCATAAATGGCCTGATGGGCGTTAACCGCAAATGTAAAAAGTATGTTTTTTTAAAAAAGTGGAAACTTAATCAGGTCTCACATGCGCTCAACTTAATGAGCAATGGATTATTAATTGACACTCAATGTATGCATCTCTTATATCTGAAGTTAAATGCCGAACAAATGAAAGAGTCCTGGCAATATCAACAACGAATAATTGATTATGGTATAAATTGAGTACTTACTAACAGAAATCAAAGAGGTGCCATCAAATTCAAATGTACAGCTGCGGTTGGCCGGTTCCACACCCGTCCAAGTGACAACTTCCTTCAACCTAATTTAAAATCATTT
The DNA here is from genome assembly GCA_036362985.1 of Ligula intestinalis. Taxonomy (NCBI): domain Eukaryota; kingdom Metazoa; phylum Platyhelminthes; class Cestoda; order Diphyllobothriidea; family Diphyllobothriidae; genus Ligula; species Ligula intestinalis. The sequence goes on from JAYGXS010000933.1 coordinate 11,708, forward strand.
CAGCCCGTTTGGCCGAGGTCCACATGAACGAGGTGACATAATGGGAACTGAAGTCAGAACTTGGGATGTAGAGCATTGATGCTAAGGTTTGAAAGAGTTGCAAATCCTTTTGGAAGCACACACTTCTAAGGAATACGGTAATTCCTCCACGAGAGCTATTTTGAACATACATGACAATATGGGAAAAAAACGTAATAATTTAATTAATGAATCAATAAATGTATCCACACTGATGTATAAAGACCCCCATATAGGAAATCAATATACAGTTATGCGTTGCGCGAGGGCCGCGCGTCATACTGCAAAGGACGTGTGCAAACATGCCTCACTAAATTGGCGTGAACGTGGACCAATTCAAATGGTACCCCATTTCCACTCCCATTTACTAGCGTTTTGACTGCAACAGTACTACACAACGTGCACACATCACTCAAATTTACTGCAGAGACGGAGAAAGACAATGAAATAACGTTTATTGATGTCCTTCTGCGAAGGCAAGGTGATGGATCCATCCTGCGTAGAGTCTTCTGCAAGAAAATCTGGACGGGGCAATACACCAACTTTCATAGTTTTGTCCCCCTAAATATAAAATGAACTCTACTCCAGGGATAATCAGCTAGAGTAGGACAGTTTTGCTCTCCTTAAACTGTCGAAGCCGCACTTCAACAGCTGACGCAGACACTTATTGAAAATGGATACCCGGAGAGGTTAATCCTCAGGAATATTGGCAAGCGAGTCAAAAAACCTCACACCCTAGCCGCAGAAAAGAAGGATGTTTACATTAGACTGCTATTCTAAGGCAATGCAACTTGTAAGCTTCTCAGCCAGCATCTAAGGACCGCAATTGCAGGCGCGTTCCCCACCGTAAACATACGAGTCCTCTTCCCGAACTCTCCTGTCCTACGATTAGGAGATAAAGGCTGACTCCCGTTTAAGGCCTTATCTATGTGTATTTACTCTTTCACGTGCTCCTGTGGAGCATCATACAAAGGCCGAACAACAAGGCGCCTGAAAAAGAGGGCACGTGAACACATACCGACCTGGTTTAGTAAAGATGAAACTAGATCGATCTCGAGTTCTTGTCTGGCACATCTTGTCGATACGAATCATTAAGTGGATACTAACAAAGACTTTCAGGTTGTCCACCGGACACCAGCGAACTTTTCCAAGGGCCTACGCCAACGGGTGCTTGCAACAGCCGAAGCAGTGGCTATGCGGCTCGCGAATCCGGTGCATTGTTGTCAGAACAAGCTGACCGAAGCCCTTTCACGTCCGTGTCCGACCCCAAAGTCAGGTGGCGATCGCATTTTACCCCCACACCCCAGTGACAATCGTTCGCTGCATTCAATTATCACTGCATGTGTCTGCCCTCTGATCAACCCTCACAACCTAACCCAATTACCTCCCCTACCCCTCCTTTCTCTACCCCTAACGCAGGAACCTCTAAGTGCCGAACTCGACATGCGGGCGTCGCGTAAACAATAAGCTGTAATAAGACGACACTATTTAACCCTGTACATCTGTGCAGTTTAAATTATCCTGCAAAGTGTGGCCTAATGATGATTTGCTGAAAACGTATGTCTGCCAAGTTGACTTTTCCGTAATATATTTGTTTCGAATAACTTTTGATGATCGTCTGCTCCCGTGTTTCGTCATCTGGTCGGTAGACCCGGTAACCAGCAAGGGCGTATGATGAGCGCATCTCCGGTACTCGGTGATCTTTTCGTGACCACCGCGATATTCTCCTCATGGGACCATTAGGTTATTGAACAACTGCGATGGCCTTCCACTGACACGATTCCAACACTTTCAGCTGCAGGACATCCTATTTGCATGTTTTTTTTCGCCTTCCTACCCCCAGCCCTACACGTGACAGTTTTCTCCTGAAAATTCCACAAATGACATTCAAAACTAGACTTATGGAAGAAGCCCCCTAATGCACTTCCATTACTGGCAATTCAACATGTTCTGCATCATAGCTATATACAAAGAGAGAGTTCAAAGGTATTAACCTACATTGCCAACAAAAAAATGAAATGAACATATCAGTGCTTTTTGTTCTCTCATCGTCGCTGAAATTGTTCTCTTATGTAAGCGGAAAGTGTGGACTTGTAAAACTGCTGTCCCACTGATCACAACTACATCATGTTCAAAACCCTTATGTGAAAAAGTACGATCTTATCTCAAGTCTCCCGATAGGTGATAGTCTTAAACAAGCTTGAACGAAACCAACGTTGCATTGCACAAACAGCGGTTATGCAGCAGCCTTTTGCATAATCTTACAAGGCGTCAGCCAAACGAACGGCTCGGGCGTCTGTTTGCGGTGCACGAAGTGGGATCGAGAGCTTAGTTCACTGTTCTTACCCTAGACAGTTAGATGACTGTTAACTCATCACTGTGCCTTCAATAACGGGGCTTCAAACGCCGAAGACGGACGGAAAACTTGAAGTCCGTAGTCAGAACACTATTTTTTGCAATTATCATGGAGGAATTACGAGTAACATAACGTCTATCTGCGGGAATATGAGCTTTGATCTGGGGGAAATTAGTGCTAGGGTAACGTGAAAACTGAACCAAAGGCCCACTTTGTGTCTTCAAGCCCAAATAAATGTCATGTTCGCTAACTTACATCTCTTCGTATAAAAAACGTGGATCGAGGAATAGCAAATATGTTTCGAGCAAACACTCTGAATACATTGCCAAACTTACCGCAGTCAGAAGCATTTATTTAAACAAAGAGGGTCAGCAGTATTTTAAGATGGGTAGTGCATAAATGCGAACTCGTATATTCTCCTCTATTGGCAAATGCGATATATTTCCAGTCAACAGAGATTATGTGATATAAAACCACATATTTGTGCAGCCTGCACAGATATTCGATCCGCATGAGGCGATAATGCTATTTTATTTGTGTAGCTTATACCTAAGTCTTTTATGGTGGAGCGTTCTAAAAGTGGATTTTTTTAAAAGACTGCGGAATGAAATAGCTTGGTGGAACCGAAACCCATGAAACTACACTTGAATGGAGAGAACTCCATCTGCCAGGTAGCACTCCAACGTGAGAGTGTAAGTAGGTTTCCATATATTTTATCAATGCACATACTTGCCATGTCCTTAGAAAATGAGTATTTGCTTTTGAGGTCGTCTGCATAAATAAGATTGTGTTATTTTTTTAGAATAATCGAAAGATGACTTAAGTATAAGGAAAATTTTAAAGGACCCAAGACATTGCCTTGCAAATCGTCATTTGTGGTCCACTGGGCAATGGAAAAGCTGTTACCTACTAAGACCATGTGACTGTGGTTAGACAAGTAGGCTGCAATGAAGTCGAAGAGAGGGGCACGGATGCCGATGGCTTCCAGTTTTCCCAGAAATCGTATGTGCGGTACGTTTTAGAAGGCTTTGCTCAGGTCAAAGTAGATAATAACCACTGATTGTTGCTCATTACATAGGAACGTGGCGTGCTTAAGAAAAGCTAAGTGACACGTTTTGCTTGATAGTCAAGGTACAAAAACATGCTGCCAGTGGCTAAAAAGCTTGTATTCTAAGCAAAAAAAAAAGAATTTGACTAAAAATGATCTTTGCCAGAATTTTAGTTAGGGCCGGGGTTTACGAAAATCTCGGTATTTATTTACGTCCGAAAGAGATCATGAGTTAAGGACTCGCAGAATAATGGATTTCTACCCCGAGTTCGGAAAAAAAGGGTTTTTTTAAGCATATTACATGCCTACGAATAAATTATATGAAGAAATCAATGTTTCTGAGAAAATTGTCTGAGCGTAGCTGAAAAAACGGAACAGGTTCGAATTCCGTCATAAGATGCTTTGCAAAGAGTGCATTAAACAGTTCAAGTCTTGTCCGACTCATTGAGTACACATATTTTATATTCAATTAGAAATGTGGGGATTTAATAACCTCGTTTATCGGACGACCTACGACGCAACATTTGCGCCACCAGCTTCGCAGAGTTTAACTTGCTGAGTGCGCAAGGCTCCTTTTATTGGTCACGGACAGGCCTAATTTTGGACGCGAATCCAAAGCGTCAAGAAAATATTGAATTTAGCTTATAGGCGCGAAGTTTATAAGAATAATAGGTGAGAACGGTGCTAGCCATTTTCACAAAATGAAACGGAAGAAAAGAGTGAAATAATTTACTATCTATTTGGAAGACATCCTGCTTAAAATCAACGTAGAGGGAACAATACCGTTTGTAAAATCAAATATTGGATAAGATTCTGTCTTGTTGGATAGCATACTACTTGAAACCAGTTAGAAAAATAAATGATGACAAGGAAATGCTGAAATTTAGGTGGTAATAATTTTAAGGCCAGTCAATTTCTTAAAAATTAAAATGTTCAGCAATAATTTTAACTTCGAAAGCGGACTCTGAAATAAACTTGACTATTTCATAAATATTAGCATATTCTTCAGATGGTGGGTAAGAAGGCTTATATCCACATCCGATAATTGCCTATTGCCGGGCCGACAGGATAATCGAAGCGAATCAGTTATTTTCAGAAAAAGCACGTGATATTTAGATAAAACGGAATGTGGCTGATTGATGTCCTAATATAGAGAAGACAACCACCATCAGGGAGGAATGGGGGCAGCCTAGAAGGCATGTAGAAATTTGTGGGTTTGGGTAAATGAGGGTTGGTTGAAGAACTCGCAGGAAAAAATCGGCCACAACAAAGTAAGTGTTAGGACCCTTTGCGTAAGGACAAGTGGACTTTAACAGTGAATCTCCTGTAACGCGATTCCGATTTGATTTAATGCCGTGCGAATTAAATGTTTAGTAGGTCTGGCTTGACGCGTTTAGTAACACATTATACGGGGAATAAAATGTTTTGCACGGCTTATTATCGATAAGCTTGTTGCAGCGTTGAAGGCAACGGAATTCATCGTTGCACAGATACAGTTTTTAGACTTGTTTTACTTGCAGTAAGTGGTGAATTGGAAGGGCATTCAAGACCTGAAATCTAGGGGGCGTGGATTAGCTGATGCATGTACGTGCACGGGACTGTGACGAGACTTGGGGGCAGTAAAACATGTGTACTGACGTTAGCACGGATATGAGCAGATATCAAGGGTCAGGTCAGGTTTTATTGAGGGAAATATAGGTAAATACCTTTGAACTCCCTATTGGTAGAGTTTTTTCAATGCATTTGATCTGTAGAACATTTCAGATCAGTGGCGTTGCCAAAAATTTGAGGGCCGACAGTGAAAAAACTCCTTAGGCATTGTTCAGAAGTCTAGGGGTTTGAATGCCATTTAAGAGATTTAAGGAGAAAAACTGTCGCCTGGGGGAGGGGGGGGTGCAGAGTATATTCGAAGCGGATGGCCTGTGCTAAGAGTGTTTGAAGCATGTCAGGGAGAGTCCATCGCGATTTTCGCCATAATACCAAGGGTCCCACGAAGAGAAGGTTGCGGAGGTCACGCGAACCTCATCGAGTGTCGGCGATGCGCCCATCGTGCACCCTTGTTGGTTTAACGAGTCTGCCTGCTAATTGACAGAATAAATATAATCGGTAGTTTTCTAAACAAACATATTACTGAAAATTAGCGAGTAGTATGTTTTTTTATAATGTGATTATTCCACAATTTGCATTCGGCAACTGGCAGTTTATTTTCGGGGGCTCAGTGGCTATTTGTTCTAACGTTATAGTGTCCTAAACATGCCTACAGATGCGTCTGACGTGTGCTCAGATGGCGACATAACAATGTCCGCGGGCAGAGCATTCCAGGCCTGAATTGGGAAAAGTTTTACAAATCCGCGTAGCCTCGGATCACAACGTTTGGTGGACTCGAAGCTTGCAATCCTTGTTAGTTCTTAACTAACATATTACTGAAAATCAGTGAGTAATATGTTTATATACATATATATAGAATTTCATTCTCGCCATATCCAATTTTAGTGGGCATTTCGGGTATGAAAATCTAAATTTCGCTTGAATGCATCCACAGATGGGGACATAACAATTTCCTCGGGGAGTGCATTCCAAGCTTCAACTACTCTATTACCAAAGAAGAACTTGCGTG
>JAYGXS010000934.1:0-17739 GCA_036362985.1 Ligula intestinalis
ACGCAGCTGTCATGAGAGCGTGACGTGACTATCGATCTTCCTCTGATTCTAATTGGCCCATTTTCGCACGATGTCTCTCGCGTTCCCTTTAAAGTACATGTACCCTGTGTCTGACTTGACTTACTCTGACGTGCTGTAACGTGCTTGTCGCAGTAAACTTCCCTTCACTCTGGCTAATCCGTCTTCTCTTTGTCTCAATCTTACGGGCTCCTTGGCTCGGCGTTCGATTTAGTTAGCAGTACCAGGTGGGTTATAAAACCCAAGAATCGAGCCAAAGCAGTATCATTTCATTTCATTTTGGTGCAACTCGTTCCACATATTCATATTCTTGAGCCGTTATTTTCAAAGTAATTTAGGCGGTCGAGCTGATATTGACACTCTTTGATGAACGTTCACCGACTGCTAGCGGACCCCATTTGTTCCGCTCTGCTTTGCGTCTCATTTCTCGGGCACTAACAGCAGCCCTAGCGGCTATTTGTATAGACAGATGGTATTACCGGCAAATACAAGGGAGACTGGAATGAACATTTCTGGATCAATAGCCGTCGTCAGCCAGCCATACCCAGCCCCAAGTTGTGCACCTCCCGAGGCTCGAACTCCTGATCTCGTTGATCGGTCTGCTAATAAGGTGTTGGTTTACAGGCTGCAGTGGATTCAGAGTCGAAAACGAGCACCCAATATGTGTGAGTGGCACTAATAACTAGTATTTCGGGTAATCAGTAAGCGATCGGCCAGGTGCTCATCGTGGTTAAAACTGTCTACAGTGCATTTTATTCGACCCAATTGTGAAGACCTCGGTGGCCCCCTAGTTCAATGAATGGAAGATAACACCCTACGTTTCATTTTCGTCAAAATCTGCCCTATTTCTCTCTGTACCATGCAGCCTAAAATTAATGTAACAAGCCGACACATGCGAAAGATTGATATCCTTCGTTACTCGGTATTGAGTAAGGTTGTAATGCTCATTATCATATAGTTGATTCTAAGGTCATTTTAGTCACGATAGGATGCCGGCTTTATATCCGGCTTCGATTTGACCACTAACAAAATGTTTGTACTTTAAAAAGGGACAACTTACGTAATATGCACTTTATCATTGATATTGACTGTCTTTATCAATTCAAATATATTTTATGAAGCACTTAAATGAAAAACATATTTCTTGTACTCGTTTGGTAGGAAATAGCACCTTCTTTGAACGTTAGACTTAAGAAATGGTATCTTTTGGTTTTAAAAACAGTTTCTCAATTGCCGAATAAGTCTTAAACGTACTGACTGCTACACTTGAGGTCAAGGTTTAAAAACTGCGTGCTCTGTAGCTCCTGTTTAAGGAAAAGTACGTCTTCGCTTACGGTTTGATAAAGAATTCACATAGTTCCAATGAAATATCGCAACAGATGCAGAACATGCCATATACTGTACAGGAAGCATTAATAAATTGACGGATACGATGTGTTATGAGTAAACACCTCATAGTCGTAAAAAGCTAATAATGAGAAACTTCCTAAAACCCTTTCTTTAAGTATACAATTTGAAAAAGGCGTTATTTCCTACCAAACGAGTACAAGCAATATTTTTTTTCGGTTATGTTTTCCAGTACGTATATTTCAATTTATAAAGGCAGTCAGAATCAATGATAAAAGTGCATATTACCTAAGCAGCCACTTTTTACAGTACATGCGTTTTCTTAGCAGTCAGAACGAAGCTCGTTATAAAGTTGGCATCCTGTGGTGACTGAAATGAATTCCGCATAAGCTACTTGATAATGATTTCTTCAACCTTTCTCAATGCCGAGCGGTGACAGAGTATCAATCTTTCGCATATGTCGGCATGTTACAAGAAATGTAGGCGTACTGCAGCTGGTCTATATTTTCCTGATAATCACTTATTTTTAACCTACTCCCTCCCTCTAAAGTTAAACTTATGTATTTCTTTATCCAGCCGATAACTTATCTCCACATTTCTTCTTCTTCTATTATCCTACAGACGGACTGGCTGGTATGGCAGTCATCGGTGGCGCTGCTTGGCTTTAGTCGGAGCAGCTGCAGCTGTTGGCGTCGCGGTCTCCAAGTCGCAAAACCGAAAGCATTAAAAAAACCTGCGGCGACATTAGTTATCGCGTGGTTTGCTTCCTTTTCCCAGGGTTTCCAGTAAAACCTCCTGCAGATACACCCACATGATAGCCAATTCATCTGCTACGTGTCCTTGACTTGCCCAATATGAACTGTCAGCAGGAGATCCAATCAAATGGTTTCTTTTCTGTCCCATTTATCCCTCCTTTTGCTATCGCTTAAGCGGCAATCGTATTTCTCAAATTTGTAAGCTCTTTCACATTATCATCTGATTTTATTAGAACTAAAGTCTGTAAACACGTGGCGGAGAGCCTTCGGAGGTGTCCCATTATGGATAGTTTTTTGTGATATGTCGGCATATAAGTAGTGGCATGAAATACCTCGTAAGTAGCTCCGCTAACTCATAAAATGTCTAGGGAAATTCAGAAATGCGTTTAGGAATGCGAGAGAATACTCGTATTCCAGGAATTTCTTTTGGTAAAGGAGACATATGGTTCATCACTGGAACAAAATTTATTTCTTCCTGAGCTTTCGAGCTCTTACAAGAGCCCATCGTCAGAGGTGGAGAAACAGTAACAAACGTGGAAGCTACTTGGGGCGTGTGTACAATAACTAAAAGTTTAAACGTGCAGGAAATCAATATTTGTGTGTGTGCTGCCGACTTGCCACTGAGGGCTGAGCTAGCCTGTGCCAGTACGCAAGATCGACAAGTTGGGTGGAAATATTTACAGAAATAGAATCGTCAACAAAACAAATAATAGTTATGGTGGGAGGGATGGGCAATTAAAAAAGTCATAGGAGAAGGGAAGGGGGATGAGAAGCGAGGGATTATGTAGGCTTGGGCGCCAAATGGCCACGTCAGCATCGAAAGTGGGATGATTATGGAGGATTTTGGGCCAAATGATTACGGCGGGCGTCTGGATGTGATCGTTTGCAATAGCGTAAGGCCCTGTACGCTGGCGCCAATTCGACACATCTGTTGACCGAATTCTCATCCGTGGACCAGGCTTCGATGAATTCTCTGCTCGTCTTGTTTCGCGCGTGGGCGAGGACCTTGACGGCAGCGAAGTTAAAGACATGGCCTGTTTCGTAGGTGTGAGTTGCAACTTGTGATGATTGGTCGCCTAGTCGCACGGTCTGCTTGTGTTCACGTATACGCGATCCGAGCATGCGTTCCGTTTGACCTGTATAATTACAGGGACAGTTTAGGCATGGGATGCGATATACTACACCAGATTGTTCATTCTGCGTAAGCCGGTCTTTTATTTTCATCACTCTGCTGCTCATTGTAGCTTTGGGTCTGTGTGCAATTCCAACATCTAGTACCGCAGCGATGCGCTCAGTCGCTTCTGAGACGTCTTTTATGTACGGCAGAGCGTGCTATATCTTCGGTGGTTCTTCTGTTTGGGTCCTCCGGGGCCGAACGCGTAGGCATCGGTTTATAAATGCTTTTAAATAACCGTTCCGCATGAACTGGTCACGGAGATATCTGGCCTCGCGTGCCTTTTCCTCTGGTTTACTGCACTGGGTCTGCATCCGTTTGAAGAGCAACTGGATGTGAGCAACTGGATGGTTACTGTGAAAACTTAGGAGTTGTGTTGTGTTCGTTGCCTTCCTGTAAACCGTCGTCTCGAATTCACCATTGGGTGTTCACATGACGAGGACATCAAGGAAAGGCAGCTGCTGCTCTTTTTCTTCTTACCGTGTAAATTGTATGTCATGAAATATTCCATTGAGCGAGTGCCGAACTACCCGCTAAGTCCCGACGCCCACGGAGCGAGATCAACATGTCAACCTAACGCCCCCTCTAGTCAGTTAAGTAACTTATCCTCCCTATTATCACTATTCCTGTATTGACAACTTATTTCAGCCAGGCAGTCTTGCTGCATCATTATCTGAGGACTGTTTTTTGGGCTGTTGCAGGAGTACAGTTTTGTGTTATGAGAAGTTTGCCCATGGCGGACGCCGTTCTGGCTTTCAACGCCTATCCTATCCTACTTTCACCGAAATAATCAAGTGCATCGTTTGCATAAAATGATGCAAAATAAGTGAATTCAGATCTGTGAACAGACCTCCTCGGTAAAGCAGGTTCGCTTGAAGAGAAGGCTGGACAAATTTAAATTCACAGCGGCAGAAAAGAACGATATTTTACCCTTTGAAAAAATGTGTTAAGAAATTATATCTGAGAACGAGTTATGAAAGAAATTTAGACCCCTGGTAATGGAATTCAATATAATGCTAATATATCGAAGAGATTGGTTAGCTCTGTTTTTTTAAGTAGTAAATGCCAAAAGTCGACCAGAAGTTTAAGTGCTCACCCGAAATAGTTGACATTGGACTAATCGAATTTTTGGAAGATAATCCGCTTTTGAGAACAGAGAATTTACGTTTTTCTGCTTATCGGTCTGCACTCCTCACTATTAATTAGCGGCACTACAAAAAACCAGACGAAACCTTCCAATAAATTGAAATGTTCAAAATCTGAAGCTAAATGTCAATTTTTTCATGTTTTCCGAACTGTTTTTACCAAAAACCTTGTTTTTCGATTCAGTGATGTTTGGATTTCTTTGCCAGAAACAACTTTATTTTGCAGGTCTTTAAGATATTCTTCGGTTGCAGCATGCTAGCAAAACTAAAATCTAGAAATTGACATTTTCCGTGTTAAATTGGAGGCTGTGATTTTCAAAGGTTTAAATCGTTACAAGCTCCCGATGAATGCAACGTTAAACGAATATAACTAGGCTAAGACCCTTGCAAGTTTAGCGCAACGGTAACTCTAAAATGTTTAGATGCTCACCTTCTTCCCTTTATTTTTACCCTAGATGCATAATGCCTGCCTCAGGAAAGATGCCACTGGCAATGCTCTCTGGTCTCCCAATCGTTTGCAACCCAAAGGTGTTTTGTAAGGCAGTTCCAACTGGATCAGATGAAAGACCTCCAAAGGCTTAATCAAAATAAGTTCAGGTTACAATGGTACATTGAAAACGAGGTTCCACACTCTTAGTTTTTTAACAAATTTAATGTGATTATTTTATCACGAATGTTGATTATACAGAGTCTGGAGAAGAAGCATTTTACTTTTTCTCCAGTATTAGACACCGTCAAATGACCTATGCTAATTGAATTTTTGGTGCTACTACGCAGACACGTGACCAAATAGCACCCACGCCGAGAAGAACTGTGGACCGTTAATTCAAAAGGCCCGTGTTTATGAAAGGATTCCTTTCCAGCAGGAATCATGCAACACCATGATGGAGGGTAGCAAAGCTGCTTGCGTCAAAACTGTCGATTCACGTGCTTCGTTCACTTCAAAAAATACCAAAAGGACAGAAGCTTGATTTCATCTAAGTTGACTCACGTTGAAGTCAAATACACTGTCATTATAATCACGCCATAGTTGTTCGCCAATTTGCGTGCAAGTTAAGCACAGTGAAAGCGAAGGCAATGAAAATTGATATGTTCTATGAAGCGATAATAATTATTTTACCCGAAGAGGTATCAGATCCTTTTGACCTAAAAAAACACCTAGCCTGGCCAGAGGTTGTGCAAACTCGTGTATTTATTGACAATATTGGCAACGCGGGTAGTGACTGTGACCCAGACAAGTTTTTGCTTATATTCTGCCTCTGCAGGACACTGTTACGTAGGAGGCAGGCGTTTCCTTGGTAGCGCACAAACGTTCTTATTTATATTTACATGCCTACTCAATGAATTTCTGTTAGGGTTAGCCTTAGGGTAGCGGTCAGGATAAGGATCAATGTTAGTTTAGGGTAAGGGTTAGTGTAAGGTTTATGGTAAGGGTAGGATAGTGATATCGTGTGTAAGAAGCCCCAAGTTTTTGTTTTGCGGGGAGCTCGGGAGTAGACCTGTAAATATAGATAAAAACATTCGTGCGCTTGCAAGGAAACTCCTGCCCGAAATTAATTTCAACAGATATTTATGAGAACTAAAATTATGGTGTGAATTGATGACTTAGAAAGCAGCTGCCATGTATCCTCTCCCATCTGAATTCTTAATTATCCTCCACGTTCTTTTTTCAGCCATCCAACTACAGGGTGCCCCAGAAGTAACTCACCCTTTTAATTTGCTTATAAAACGAAAACTATTAACGCTAAGATATTGAAACTTGTTTAATTCGAATGAAAACCCTTTTTATGGCACAATAGGATACTTGGTATCCTATTTACGAACCGGCGCGAATTTTGCTTTTTGCTTCATTGCAAACCCTTAATTTTCATCATGTCTCCATACAGCAAAGAAGAAAGAATAAGAATTTTGCAAATCTATGCACGGAAAATATCAACAACAAAAGTGCATCGTGATTAGAGAAATTATTTCAGAACAACAACCAGTCCTTCGAAGAACACAATTAAATCGCTGTATCGAAAATTTACGGACACTGGAAATGTTAATGACAAGCAACAATCTGGAAGATTAAAATGAACTCTTACTGAAGCTCTAATCGAGCGAGTTTCTGCAAATGCTACAGATAATCCTAAAGCCTGCATCAGAAAACGTTCAACTCAATTATCCATTCCCGATCGACAGTACACCGCGTTGTTATATCCTTACACAATTAACTTAACCCAACAGTTATTGCCTAATAATTATCACAGTCGTGTTAATTATTGCAAATCTTTTATTCGTTTGTGTGAGGATGCCTCTTTCATCAAAACCATTATCTTTTCTGACGAAGCTCACTTCCACTTTTCTGGCCATGTAAATAGACATAATTCTAGAATTTGGTGTGATGAGAATCCAAGAGAAATTCAAGAAAGGCCGCTGCATTCTCTTCATGTGACGGTTTGGTGCGGAATAACTGCTTCCAATGTGATTGCCTCATACTTTTTTTGAAAATAATGATGGCGCAACAGTAACAGTTAATGGTGAAAGATACCGAACTATGATTAGCGAATTTCTAATTCCTGAAATTGAGAGACATGGCCTACACAATACTTGGTTACAACAGATTAGAGCCACGGCCCATAGAGCAAGAGAAACGATGACATTGTTAAATGAGTGCTTTCCAAATCATTTATTTCACGATTTGGTAACATTCCTTGGCCCCCTCGATTTCCAGATTTGACCACATGCGATTTCTTCTCATGGGGCTGCCTGCAGTCAAGGTTTTATGTAACAAATCCAACAAATCTGCACGAACTTAAAAGCAACATTTGTTCTGGAATAAGACAACTATTGCCTGATACACTAAGGAGCGTTATGGAAACGACAAAGAAACGAACCTTAAGTTGTCAAAACAGCCATGGCCATCATTTAAATGACATTATATTCAAAACCTAGTTCTATTAAAGCAAAAAAAGGTTTTTCTTTCGAAAAAACAAGTTTGAATATCTTAGCGTTAATATTTTTGGTTTTTTTGGCAAATCAAAGGGGTCAGTTCCTTCTGGGAAACGTTGTACTTTTTACTTGTAAAACATAGTTAACCGCTAAAGGATGGCGTTTGACTTATTCTCCTAGAAATATATCCCTCCAGGTTCTTAGCTCGTGCATTCTGTACACTTACGTTTGGCTTAGTGCCGGAAGTGGGGAAGAGCATGCGGTCAACAGTTCAGTTTTTTTGCACATTAAGCAATCTGACACTCTTGAAGCTATGAGAGTGCACTGAATGCCGTGGCTTAAATGGCTGCCAACTGACGTGCTAACGCGTGGTCAGGCAAGTGTATGTGTGGAGTGGATGACTAGCTGTGGAACTGAGAGTCAGGCTGTATTGGCTACTTCCGAATGTGGCCTTTATTGCACTTCCACTCAGTTGGGATCCGAGCTGCCCTCCAGCATTGTTGTGGTTCTCTCCCTCATCTTCGGTGTTCATCACTTGAAACAAACTCCTTATTTCGCACACTTTTGACCAAGCAAAAGAACAAATCAAAGCCAATAGTTACTGCAAAAGAAGGGGCTTCAGTTAGGATTTCTCTTGCCTTCCAGGGTTTTGACGGCGCCGAAGATGTGCTTTACAACTAAACCTTATTATTACTAATCTAATTCTCAATTTTAATTTACACACTACGCTGTCTGTTTTCTTTATATACTGGTATGTCTAAATTGATCTGTGCTTTCGTGGCCGGGAATTAACCTCAGGATAAAGGCTGACTTGTCTGGACTTCAATTTTCCGTATGCCATCAAGTTTTGATCATGTACATGACGCTTAATGTATTATGTCCCTAACTAATCTTGTTTATTAGTTAACGCTGAGAGGATCAACTTTTTAAATAAAGCAGATCTGCTGGAGTCAATTTCTGCGTTCCAAGCAGGCTCTGCCCACACGATAACCATGTTGTTTTAACCAAGTTTTTTTTATCTGCAGACATGGCACCCGAACATAATGCCCATGATTCAATGTTCCCAAACACCCTTTTTTCCATCGAGTTGGGAGATACACCATCTTCCGCTTGTCACCAGCTGGGCTTTCACCAATGAAAACTAGCGGACGTCAGCTTAACCATTGGCTTGTGCTTACCGCCACTCAATTGGCTCCTGATCTGCCTACTCGACCAATTAGAACCCCGGAGGTCAGCCGTGAATGCCAGTAGGCGGTTGCTGGCCTCCTTATAGTCAACCGTTAGTGCAGTCACGACATTCTGTCGCTACTGCACTCCTTGTTCGCTTCACATGGCTCTCTCACAAGCACAAGTGTTTGAGGATAAACTTCCACTGGACCGTAGCTGCCCTCTCCTTAACGAAATTCGTCTTGCTGAGGAGATTAAAGAGCTTACAATTGAGGTTGTTGTCGCTCTTTACACTATTCGATGTTTTAGGTGAAGGACGGTGGACGGCTGCATGTTCATCGCATAATACTGGCTGCTCGCGTGCCATCCTTGCGAGAGAAACTTGGCGGTCAGCTCACAGAAGAGAATTCGGTCCTTCGGTGGCCGAGAATTCCTCTTAGGTAACATTCCCGTTATTTTGTTGACTGCTTACGCGCACTTTCTAGTGCCGCCTCTGCATTTATGGATTATGTCTACACAGGGCGGGCGGAGATTACGGAGGCCAATGCTGAGTGCATGGTGGCCCTAGCAAGAATGATGGACCTCTCCAACCTAGAGAACTGGGGGGTCCAGTTTATGACCAGCCGGTAAATATTTGCGCATTTCCTTCCCTATCTTACCGTCTGCTCTCAAAAGGCTCACTTTAGAAAATTTGGCAACAACATGGGGCTTTGCGTGTTCCTTGCATCTTGGATCGCTGATGGATAATTGTATCCATATGATGCGAACGCAATTCAAGGCCATTGTTCGTAGTGACCTCTTCCCTTGTCTGCCGGCGGAGACAATGTTAACTCTGCTGCGAGATGATAACTTGCAGGTTGACTCGGAGGAGGAGGTGTTTCAGGCCATCTCCTCTTGGGTGGGTCCGGGTTCAGAGGACCTGAATGAAAGACTCAAATTGAATGCGCCCGCAATGCTCAAAGAGGTCAGATGGCTCCAGACATCTGTGCAATTTCGCAGTCACATAATGGAGGTTGAGGAGCTTTTCAAGAGGAGTTTTGAATGCGCGTAAGTATAGGCCCTTCCAGGCCTTTTGCTGTTTGTCTGTTTTAACCCTCCCCTCTTCTTTAATTCTGTGGTTGTTTATTTTATGAAAGTCGGCTGATGGCGCGAATTGAGCAGTGGATGCGGTTTGACGAGGAAGACAAGCCTCCTTGTCCCTTCAACACAAACAGAAGACTGGCCGTGAAGCACGCTCCGGCGCAGACTCTCCTAGTGGTGTTTGGAGAGGAGAAACAGACGAACCGGTGGTCTGTCTTCGCCTTTGATTTAGACCTTCAAATGGTGGAACGGATGGCTGATGTGGAAAATCACAAGTTCGCGATGTACATCGCTGTGGACAGTGAGTTGCCTGCCAGTTTTGCATACTTTAAAAAAAAGCTACCTAGTTTATACCCCTTTTTTGCAGAATTATAAAACACACAGGCAGTACACGTAGTGTCTACCCTCGGCGTGATTCATATTTTCCCTCGGAAAATTCTGTACGAATTAGCACCCATTGTTTATGTAGGGCTTCATGCTGTTGACTTAACACCTCTCGCTGGTTTTTTTGTGCTCTACATTTTTTGTCACGACCGATGCCATTAGTTGGTTGATTAGCATGACTGGCTTCTTCTCCGCTCACAGTTTTCTGGGTTTCTTTTTCTTTTTCTCTCTCTCCACTCAACAGACAGCATCTTTGTAATTGGAGGATACCCTGCCCCCTTCAACGCGTTCAAGAGTTTCTCGTGAGAGAACGGCGCTGGCGTGAGCGCGCGAGCCTCGCCGTTGGACGCTACGATGGCCACGCCACCGCAGCCGTGAGGTTTGCGGCCGCGGGCGGAGAGGAGACGCTGATTGGCGTTTTCGGTGGATGGGATCCCCTTTCCGACAGTGAGGTGTATGACGTAAGGGAGAACAGGTGAGAGCAGACAGTAGCCATCGTGTGGTGTGGTCGTCGTCCCATTTGCTTACTTGTTCTGATTTTTCGTTTTGTGTGTTTGTGCACTGTTGTCTCTCTCTCTTTGTTTTGTGCACTCAACCCTCTGCCTTCCTTCCTTTCTCGCACGCCCACCAACCCCAACCAGCTGGCACAGGCTGCCCGACCTGCGGGAGAAGAGGGACGCTCCAGCTGCTGCCTCTGTGCCCGGCGACAGTCGCATGTTTGTTTTTGGTGGTCACAATTTCTCCACTTGTCTTGCCTCTGTGGAGTACTGCCAGTTTGGGGCGGACTGGCGCGAGAGGACGAGGACAGCCAGCAGCGCCGACTTTTGGCAACCAGCAGCGCCCATGCGGACTGCACGCCAGGGGCTGGCAGCCACTGCTCTGCGTGGAGGCATCCTCGTCGCCGGGGGACGCTATGCCAACGAAGATTACCCAAATTACGTGAACGTTGTCGAGCTCTTTTCCCTGCCTGACGCCAACCACCCGCGGGGCCAGTGGACAGAAGTGGCGGGCATGCAGAAGTCGCGGGCTTGGTTCACTCTGCTCACCTCGGCCAACGACACAGTGTTTGCCCTCGGCGGTAAGGACGCCTTTCCGTCTCCTGCCCTGCCGTGCTCTTTATCCACTTTATCCTATGGAGTCTTTTTTTTCAAATTAATTTAACACCAGTTGTAAGTACTTTGGCAGTCTTCGTTTTCATTTGCACAGTCAGGTTGCAGTAGTACTTTTGTCCGCCATGTTGTAAATAGCTTAAACTTGGTCTCTACTCTTTTGCATTCTATTTTTAAAACACATCTTAATCAAATCATGTTTTTAAAAAAATGTGTAGGCGATGATGGAGGACCTGCGAACACTGTGGAGACCCTTACTGCACCTGATGACCCCAAGTCTTGGGTCTGGTCCTTGAAGAACCCACTGGAAACTTTTAGCAGCATCTGGGGAGCTGGGATCATTCGCTTGTAAATTTCAGATGTTGCCTTCCAGTCAACAATAAATGACCTGCATTTAAATCTGCCTTCTCATTTTTATTTTAAAGTCTTGGAAGGGTATGTGGTTTTCAGCATCTGGGGGTGGAAATAAACTAGGTTTTTATTCGCAGTAGACTAGGCGGGTGATTTAGTTTGTGTGATGTTTCATATTCGTTGGTGACCCATTACTCTTGCGGTACACAGAAAAATCCAGGCAGTGCTTGGGAAAATGACTAGATCGCTCGGACGAGGACAATTTTGGCTAGGCAGTTTAGACGCATGCCGCCGTCAAAACCGAGAAAAGACAACAAAGGGGGACTATGTGCGTAGACGTGTACGTAGGTTGTCTCTTCAGCGCGGACCCGTTGCCAAGAAATTGCCCTCCTTCGCACCCATAGCAGGCGTTTGGTAGTTACTTAATCGCAGATAGGGACCCTGTCTGCTATTTGTCTCTGATGACGAATCCACGATGGATATCGAAACGTCAGGCGGATGAAAGTATTGTCCCACCGATTGAGTCGTCTTCTTTGTTACTTTATCACTTACATACCAGTCACTCTCGAGTCCCTTATGTTTTAGATTTTAAAACAGTCTTATTAACCATAGTTGATCTGGTCAGCTGAGTATATGGGCAAAAAAGATGTGAGGGATAACAAGAAGAATATATAGCACGAAGAGGGCTTTCAGAAATTAATAATAAGCGTACATGTTGCCGTCTCCTAATTCTGTTTCAGCTCACATGAAATGAGCTAACTAAGCCCTAAAAGTAAATGGAGGGGAAACGAGTTGCATTCAGCTCACACTGTCGGGGTTGTTCGTCATAAGTTATCCGATATTTCACGAAATACCCTCGGCATTCTGCTTTCTCAACGGAGGGCTCGTGAGCGAATTTAGTGTAGTTTGTATGTCATTACGTCGACCGATATTTAAAATCTCTGCATAAGTTTGACCTCCTCACACACTGATTTGAAGAATTTAGAAGAAGATGAACGAATGCGTCAACCTCACATTAATCCGGTGGTGTTTTTATTATCCATGTGTCACCTTTACGGGAAAATATTTTACCCGAGTAAACTAGGGCTAGTTACCAATAAACCTGTTTATTTAGTGAGACAGTCACATATCGAATATTATTCTGTCCGTGTATGTGTAATACTATCCAGCTGAAGATTAATTTCGTAAACTATCTTTCATAAATTGTCCTTACTCTTTAGTTGGGAACACATCAAGTCACAGTGCATTGGAGCAACAGTATCTGCCTCACTAAGCCTCGTTATTGCCTGTGCCGTATGTGCGATTTTGCCAGAGCGGATGTAGACCCAACCACGTGAGCGCCTGCGCACGTGACAAGATAAAATCGAATCCGCTTGATGAGTAAAGCAAAATCGATTGCATTAAGTGCAGGTGGCTCTTTTTGCCAGATGGTCGAGTGCTACAAGCCAAGAAGAGTGCAAATCGATAACATTGAGGGAATTGAATTAAATGCGCCGCGGCGTGCGCAGTCGGTGCCTACATACGCATTTGCTCATCTTCTAAGTAGATTATAGGAATATGTAATGAAAATGTGAGGTTGTTTTTCGCTTCGCTTTTAATGCTTGACGATTTTTAGTGAACATCTATTGGCTACGACGTCTAAGTGGTAAGACGATCCTAAGTGGCCCCGTAAACGAGAAAGTATTTTGACGTTGTTTGGGATATAAAGCTTACTCGAATCAGTGAATTTTCGAGTCTGTTTCCTCAACTTATCTTCGAACTAAAAAGAAATGTGCAATGAACAAATACAGTTCAAACGTGAGGAAAAAATCAATAGTTATACGGTGTGAGACTTGATTCGTAGTTGTGGCCTTAGTCAGTCTGTGTTGTGCGGCCTTTGTCTTTTCCAGAGTTCTTTGAGCTGTAATGGATACCATCTAAATATATGTGGCGGTTGATGCATGCATCGTCGGTGTGCATGGTCTCAATAAATTCTCGGCCCTTTAGTAGGGGCAAACTCAAACGATGCGTGTTTTGCCCCATGCAAGGGTGTGTCTTGTGTCAAGGCAATGCATAGTCACATTTTCTGTTTGTCCGAGAACGAGCTGGGGAGCCAGACTCCAAAATTAACTGATTAAAGTTAGCGTTATACTCCAAAGAACATCTTTTTTCTTCAAATACTAATTTCTTTGGATGCGTGTTTTCCATTTCATACAAAAAATCATGGCCATCCCGTCCATGGCAGAGGTGCTGTTGAAGCAAATTCCAGACAAGTGTTGTAAACGTTAAGACTTATCGTCGACCCTATTTATGAGTTTTAGATGAAAGTAACGGTTGAGGTGAACCCTTCATCTAAGTTTTATGTTTAGGTTAATGTTAAGAAGAGAAGGGTACAGCAGTACGACACCTTCCTGGACTTATTTACAGAGCCAACTTGAGTACTTGGGTGGTGCATTCTTATTCACTAGTTCCGTTTTGGGGACCATCCAAGTCATCCTTACCGATTAAACATTGTAAACATTGACCACAGGTATAGCAATGCTTTGAACCATACACCCCAAGCAGTCCGCATTTCTGAATTTGCGAAATAAATCTGCGGTTCCGACCAATGAAGAAATAGCCGTCGTTGGGTGAGGACGGGGCGGCTGAATTATAAGTTACCCAAAGATTGATGTAGCAGTGCCACCTGTGGAGGTTGAAAAGACTGAAAATAAGCTTGATAAATACTTAAAAGATAAAATAGCTGCGTCACGAGATTTCCCGCCTCTTTTGTTTAACAAAATGCAGCAGCCTACTGGAAGGGCTTATTCTGGTGTCCCATCTCTACGCTACCCACCAAAAATTATCCTTGGCTTTTTTCCTATTTTTCTTGTCGTTGTAATCTTAAAATATTTAGTGGATTTGCGCGTCTTTATTTACTTCGTAAGCACTTAGTAAAATAATACTGGTGTGAATATTTTACAGACGACGCATGGAGTCATCTCAGGTAGCAGATTAATGTTGACTGAAATATTTGGGAGAAATCAAGTGGCAGCGGTTAATGGTAGTTATCAGGGAGGCGAAGACGTAGGCGTGTATGAGTCAACTCTCCAAACCGAACTGGTTCAGAGCCATCTATTAAGAGCGCGGCCAAAATACGAATTATAAATGTGAGCTAACGTGAGGGCAATATGAGTTCTCCTCCGTGTTCAAATAAGTGTAATTGACCTGGTAACAGTGAAGGATAATCCTGCTGCCCTTTTCCCTAGAAGAGCGCAATTTCCCGCTAAAGCGTTCCTATTCGTTTTCTAAGAATAGAGTTGTTATCTATTGCGTAAAGCTGACACAAACCAGGGCTTCGTTCCAGCACGTAATACGCAACTTAATGTGTTATGCTGCGTTTTGCTTTGCTTACATATAGCTAAGATAGCCACCCACACTTAAGATCAAATAGAATTGCTCGAGAGATTTATCGTTACGTAATTTGACAAAAGGTACAAAATAGATTGAAGTTGTTTTTCCAGGACGTTCGTATTCCTATCATAAATAATACAAGTCATCTGTGAAATTAAGCTGCAGTTCTCTTGAAATTATTTGTTCTCCAGTGGCGGGTGACGGGTTGAAATCCCCGTCATTTGTTCATCGAGTTGGGATTTCAAGCCGTCATCCAACAGTCGGAAAAGCGTTTGCGAGGTGAAACACCACCTTTTCTCATGCTTAAGCCTCCAAATTGATGAGTATGTTAAAGAATAAAGTTATTAATAATTTACTGATAAAAAGGTAGATTCCTAAAGACGCATTTTCTCAATATATTCATCTAATAAACAATTTTCATCCCCGTTTTCCCCCGTTGCCTGTGCTGGCAGGGGTCTTACTCAGGATGAAATGCACTCATTGTATAAAAATAACGTGACCAAATAAACGCTAAATTATCAAGTCAAATTTCAGCATTACCTTTGCATGAGTTATTACACATGCTGCACGAAATCTCAGTTAAGTGTACCTATTTTGTACGCGGAGAAAATGAACGGTATGATGGACAAACTTGGTGACCTACAAAGAACAGGAGAGTGGGGACTGCCCATGGCAAAGGTGTCATTGCAGCAAAGTTCAAGCATAATTGGATTTAATGTACGTTTACCTTTGGGGTTGAATTAAACATCAGGTTCACTGTCCAGTTTACCGTTGGACTTAAAGTAATTTTGATTTACCTGTAGGGTCTAGGTTAGGGTTAACGTGGACGGTAGGGGTTCGGGCTAGGGTTACGCTGAAGATGAGCACGCAATCTGAAGTTTATGCTAGTTCAAGGATACGGGACTATGTACTCTTCATGAAGTTATGCGCAAGCCCACTTTACGTACATGTATAGGGAATTCTTATTTTCGTGTTCGGCCTTGGGGCCCATGGCAGTGATCTTTACGTGAAAAACTTTACGAAGTTATACCGCAGGTATAAAAATAGATTGAAGTTGTCATATCAAGTAGTTGGAATATCAACAGATGTCTCATGAGATTGACCTGTAGACGATCCAGAGTAAATTCCACTTTTAAAATCAGAACAGTTTGTCAGTTAGTGCGTTTTTATCTCTGCTATTATTTGTATTTCTACTTACCAAGTGAACTTATTTTCTACGGATAAACTTATTTGAAAGGTCAATTTGACCAGCATATGCTTGCAGCAACCCTTGATCATGCCAGAAAATTTGCAAGGAATATGAAAATTGTACACAGGGTTAATAATTGTACTTTTATTACTAGTAATCGTTTTCACGCCACCCGGATGGCGAGATCGGCGTGTAGAGGAGGGAAGGGGAGAAACTAGATTAGGTTGTGGGCATTGGGCAGGGGTCAGGTACATGGTGTGATGATTACTGCCATTCGCACTGAGCGAAGGAGCTGCACTAGGGTGTGGGGACGATTTGCGACCACCATCTGGCGTCGGGGTCAGCTACGAAAGGGAGAATGCCCGTGTCAGCGTCTTCTGACAACACAGCACTGGATTCGCTAGCCTTATAGCCACTGCTTCGGTTGTTACAAGTACCTGTCCGTGAAGGTTCTTTGATATGTTCGCTGGTGTCTGGCAGACAACCCAAAAGGCTTCATTAGTATTGACTTGACGATTCGTATCGACAAGGTATGCGAGAACAAAGCCCGAGATTGACCTAGTTCCACCTTTACTTAACCAGTCCGTGTCTCTTTTTCAGAGGCCTCGTTGTCCGGTCAATGTTTCCTGCTACACAGGAGCAAGTGAAGGAGTAACTGCACATGGGTGTGCCCTTCAACGGGAGTTGATTTTAACCTCCCAATGGTAAGAAGCATCTAGACCTGCCCAAGGCCTACAAAGTCCCCTGCCATACCGTAAGTAAAGTACAAGACATGTTCAAACCGATATAAGTATTTGCAGACAAAGACGGCCCTGTGAAGAAACCACCGGAAGATGGAGCAGGGTTAACAACATCCTCTACCGTAGTAGACGAAATAGAACACCAACTTTCGTCACGCCAAGCCAAAATTTACACGCAGGGCCAAACGGCGAACGAAATTCGATCAACCTAAGGCTACCACGTGCAGCCGCATTTTTAAATTTGCTGATCGATACAGGCTGTATTCGCTTCGACAAAGGACAGCCGGCCCAGCTGTCCAAAAGGTCAGCAAACCTACAAAATTATTCAGGAGAGCAAAATATGAACGCTAAGTTACGTTCTTCGGCCAATATATCCCACTCCACGGGAGCAGGTGAAGGAATAAACGCCTATGGATAGGACTTGCAACTGTAGTCGGTTTTTACTCCCATCCGTAGAAGGGGAGGGTTGGTAAAGGATATGCGTTAGATAAGCCGATGGTAAGGCACTACTAACTGCTAATATTAGGCGTCACTTTTCCAGTTCGCTTGCTGCGTCTACTAGAGAAGGCAGCCTTATGAATAAATCTTTCCATCTTTTTCTTCTGCCGTTGCAACCAAAGCCTTCGTGACATGCTCCTTGATATTCCGGAGGATGAAAGTTTCGGTTAAAGCATTTTAGTGGAGTGTTTTCGTTTGTTGCAGCAATTCTTCTTCCAGGATTTCAGGAGACCAGATGCGTCGTATTCTGGATTCTAATCCCTGGATTAAGATTCTTTTCAGGTAAATGGGAACGAAACTGTGAAAATTAATATATTGCCCCGCCCAGGTTTTCTTCCTTAATATTCAGCGTTGTATTAAACCATCCTCTTGTCTGTGTAAAAGGGCATCTAGGAAAGCTATGTTAATGTTCGCCTCCGTTTCCACAGTTCCTTTTAGTTGCGTGTGGGCAATGTTAAACTTTTGAACTAGGCTATCGA
>JAYGXS010000936.1:0-17700 GCA_036362985.1 Ligula intestinalis
GGAAGATGCGATGTCCTCAGCTGATTTTTTCGCCTTCAAGCTGACCGCGGCTACGTATACCTCAGGTAAAGGACATGACAGTTTTTCCAGACCCCAAGTATTCCTACTATAAAACCTTAACACGTACAATGTATAGTTATTTTATTTCATGTTTTTCTAGTATTGCACCTCAGAAATCAGGTTTTTTTCACTTAAAACAAACTTCTTATTTCGCACATTATTGACATAGCAAAAGACCAAAACAAATACACTAGTAACTGCGAAAGAAAGGGTTTGGGTTAGGTTTTTTCCTGCCTTCCGGGGATTTTGACGGCGCCAAAGATGTGCTTTAAAAATAAACCTTATTATTATTATTTGCATCACACATCAGAGGTATTTCGGGTGTTGGACTAGTCTCAATTGTAAAGAACATGGCGAAGACGGGATTTAACATTTCTGCTTTTGCCAAATCCTCTGTAACAACATGATTGCTGCTATCGAGTAAAGGCGGAATGACTTTCTGAAGCTTAGTGGATGACCGAAAACGGAAGATTTGAGCAACGGATTTGGAAGAGTTAGCATCATTTAGTGCCAGGAACTCTTTACGCCTATCTCGTGCAAGCCTTATTTTTAGCGCTTATTCAAATATTTGCGCTATCCTTAAGTGCACCGACAAAGAGCTATTAGACGGATCCTTAAGTTGCTTCCGTAATTTTTAAGTCTATTTTGGAGAAAATGGGAACGGTAGAGGAAGCTGAATTTGATTTAATAGGCTTAAGTGGGATAAAAGTCTGAAATTTTTGTAAGGTGTTGTAAAAGTTCATTGCAAAAGATTGGATCATTAGTTGAAAAATGATATGCCAATGTAGAGTACTTACGAAGTCATTTGTGAGTTCAAGGTTTGCGTTAGCAAACTCGAGGTTATTGCATTTTACCTCAGGCTTTTTAGAACGAGAGACTGAAAAACAACACTGAATTAATGCGTTGTCACTTCAGTCAGTCAGTCAGTCAGTATATTTGAAGAGATCACGATGAAAATTCATAAAGAGAGGGTGGACGTAATTTGCAAAAATTAAATCTAATATGCTCACTTTTCTAGTCACTGAAATGGCCAGTTGTGACATGTTTGCAAAATTAATAGTTTCTACAAATTTTTGAAATTTTGGTGGACAAGTATTTGCCTCCCAGTCAACGTCTGACATATTAAAATCACCTAGGATTATTTTGACATTGACTTCAGCTTCTGCATCTTTTGCGAACAGTTCGCAGAGCACACAATCATCACCAGAATAACATGGAGGATCATAGACACAGCCAATTACAGATTTGTTGTGCGGGAGGATGACCGAAATAATTTGGAACTAAAGGAAGTTGACGCCGCCTCAACTGTCAGGTTTTTCCATTCAATTGCAGGGGCGTTGAAGTCGCCAACAATGAGAACCTCCTGGTGGCTAGCAGCTTCTTTCACCAGACCAAGGAGCGAGTCGTCGGCTCCACTCAAAATGTTTGGTGGCCGGCATACGGTCAGGAATTCAAGGTTCTATGAATTCGACTTCTTGATCTTTAACCAGACGGACTCATACTCCAGGGCTAGTGTTTTCTTTCTACAACAGAGATTTCAGTTCTGACATACACGACAACCCCACCTCCATGTCGGTTTTTGCGGTCTTTGTGGAAAAGCTGGTATGCTGAAATCGAAAGCTCCGAATCTGCGATTTCTGTTTTGAGCCATTTTTCCGTTATGGCAACTACATCAGGTTTCCTCTTCGAAAGTACTGCCTTGAGTTCATCACGTTTTGAGGGAAGACTTTGGGCATAAGTGTAAAGAAAGCTAAATTTAGACTTAGTCACCACTTTATGCAGGCGGTTGCCTCTTGCGTGAGAGTGCATGCAGGGAGCTGTCGGTGCTGATGGAGACGGACTGTTGTCCATCCCGACTAGGCTGTTAGTGTTATCGGCTTTCGCCAGAGGAGTGTCCTCGGGACATGGACGACCTCCCCGTTAAGAATTCAAAGATTGCTCTCACCGAGTTCGCATCTCCTGTGGAGTTCTACTTTGAGCAATCTCCATTTCTCCCGCTCCGCGGGGAAAAAATCCGCTGAAAAAAACCGTCGGGTGTGAGTATCTAAGTATTGCGTTCCCGCTTAACAATAGCTGGACCTCGGCCTCACTCTTCAGAACAACCTTCAACGGTCTTGGTTGGCGTTGTTTATCTTTTGATTCTGTTAAACGGCCCATTTGGAGTGCCTTTAGAACTTCGACTTTCTCATTACCCTTTAGAAGGAATTTCAGATATTCTTTAAATAACTTCCTGTCCTCTTCTTATCTTGATTTCGGAGTATCGGAAGTACCTTCTGTCATGCCTTTTATGACTATGCAGTTTATACGAGTGGTACTCACCTTCCGAATGTCGTCCCCTTCTGCTTTTCTAGGGTTTGTTAGGACAGATTCGCTTCGAGGTTTAGCGCTCCTGTTCGTTTTGGTCTGCGATGGTGCCCTTTTTGTTTTGTTCGTGCTCAAGCTTAGCCAACTTATAGTAGCCCTTTGGCTTAGTTGTCCTTTTTTGGGAGCCCAAGAGCTCTTCTTCGTTCTCTGAGAAGCCAGTGGGTTGACTGTTTACCCTGTCTATGGCAGTCTACCAACTATATCAAGCACCCTGGCTGTCGGATCATTTTTGTGCGTAGACGCTTTGGCGAGGGATGCTGCTTCTCCGTACGTTAGTTTTCCCCGCTCATGTTCACGCATCACCAATTTCTCCTAACGAGGGAGAAATCGATAAAAGAATTTCAGCTCCTCCATCTCCACTCTAAGACTATTAACCACCTTCTCAAGGTTCGTAAATTTGTTCAGAAGGGTAAAATATGATACGGAGGCCTCATCTCCATGAGTTTAATCCCTTAAACTTTTACGACTTTTAGTTTGCTTGGCAGGAGGAGATTTCAAAGAAGTTCCCGATCGAGTTTCTGTAGTGAGTAATGGAATTTGGAAACTGTCACTCCATCTTTTCCCTCTCAATTATAGGCAACTCCGCGGGGACCTCATACAGCCCAACCGAATTGTTAGAGGCCAAGACTGCGCCCTAGAATTTGATGATTTCTTCGAATTGGCTCGGACTGACCATCTGCGAGGTCATCCTTTTAAACTACAGAGGAAACCGGCCCGTATCGATGTTCGACGAAACGCCTTCTTTCAGAGGGTCATTGGAGCGTGGAACGGACTACCGGAAGATGTGGTCCTCTCAGATACTGTTGACATTTTTAAACACAAACTTGATTCTCATTTGCTGAGAAACTGTGGCAGGTATAATGAACAAAGTGTCAGTAGCAGCACCTTGCAACTGGCTCACACTTATCGCTGATTTTAAGCCTACATTTGTACATTTGTATGATGTACTATTGTTACGATGGACCTATTATGCGATTTTGGTTATGAATAGGGAGCTCAAGGGCGAAAGCCTCTTCCCTTAATAAAGTGACTTAAAGTGACTTATCCCGTGATGGTGAAGAGAGGTAGGTGCTCGACTTCTACGTGAGGGGTTCAGGGTTCAAATCCGGGTAGTGGTGGGGTTTTTCTTCCTTGTTGCGATGATGTCGGGATTTTGAATGCAGGCACTGGCAAACATTCCTTACCGTCTTCCAAAGCTGCATCGCACATAGTTTTAATTGTTTCTGTCACCATCTTTTCCCAACAGATCGTCAATGAATCAAATAGAAAAGTGAATTGCTTTTTGTCTGTTAATAACCGATTTTGATTACCGTCATCCTGTGCCTTCGTGGTGGAGTTGATTAGACGCTCAACTTGGTGTTCGTAACTTGAGTCTACTGAACTCGCGAAACTTCTAGCCCTTTTAGCGGGGGGCGATTTCGTCGCATCTATCTTGCCATTTCTGCCCTCGAAATCACGACTAAGGCTTTTAAACGAAATTGAATTAGAGTCTACAGTCAACCCTGATGGTGTGGTGGTAACCACTGATGCCGGTGAACTGCAGGTTTTGAGTTCGAGTTCCTCTTGCGCCGCGACTTTTACAAGCTGATCTAGACTTTTTTGTCTCCCATAATAGATCAGACTGACAATAAACGATATTTAAGCTCTATGCAATATGTATAAAGCGTTCAACTGTATGAAAAAGGTTATTGAAACGACTCAGCTGTTTTTAGAGAGCAGGAATCCGGGATATTGACTAACGTCCTGTGGCGTCTTCTGAGGCTGGAGTTATTGCAAAAGCGAATCCATTAGCGAACAAAGGAAGTCCGCCAGAGGACTAGGTGAACCGAAATCCCGAAAATAATATTTCCCACAGAGGAATTTATTTGAAATAGTGTATTCATTATTGGGAAAAGACTTGGCCTTTGAAGGTCTCGAGAATATTTGGATCTTGACGATTTCTATTACTAGGCCGCGAATTTGTTGGTTTGAAGAGGTTGCGTTCGGTTTAAAGAGGTTGCGTATCGGTAGAATTGGTTGGAAAAAAATCTTCTTAAATTCCGACTTCGAAAGATCGTCCACGCAAGAAAAATAATTCCAGAGATGTGGGAAAAAATTCTATACGTACGGTTGCAGCCACAATATCCTAGATCGTAATTGATGGGGGATATCGAGGTCGAAATATCGTAGGAGGAGCATGGGAAAATATTTACTGTGATCTTGTAGGGTTGAAAATTGGAACAGTACGGTCACAGTACGGAGGAGACACGTAAAATTCATAATGAGAAGAACGGAGGTAGAGTAAAACGGCAAGGGAGGGAAAAAGAGTTGAATTTTGAGTAACTAAGGAATTACAGGAAGTACGGTCATAAGAGGGGTATTAGTAGGAACCTTAAGGAAGCAGAAGATATAACCGTCAGACCAACGCTTCATGGTAAACAATATTTATCGAAATCCCGGTAAGTGCCTAGACGTATAGCTTCCGTTTTGAACCAACTCGACGTATGGCAAAGTAGAGTTGGCCGTTGGAAAAGCACGATTATATAAGATGAAGTCCAGCCACCTTGAAGGTTTGACCTTGGGACTTTTTGATGAACATTGCAAAGCAAACCTTCACGGGAAACTGCAGTCACCGGAAATCGAAGGTGGTATCGGCCGGGATGATGGGAATGCGGGGAACGAAAACAATTTCCCTTTCGCACAACCGGTAGTAATGGTGGCTTCTTACAGATAGCTTTTCAGATGCCAACTTACAGGCGTCCAGACGTTCCAACTTTCAGGCGTCCAGGCGTGCCAACTCTCAGAATCAGTTTATAGGAAGGGAAGCCAGATAATTGCAAACTGTTCAAGAATGCGTGCAGTAGGTCCACCAGTAACCTTACTTTATTCAGAGCAACGTAGGTTGCCAGCTCACTCACATTGTAGCAAAGCTCACGCTGCAGTTCAGTGGGGAGCTGATTTCCAACGCTCCTGTCTAGCCGAGGGAATCCGTACGCATAAAGTTGTTCACCGCTCATGCCAACCAGGATGTTCTCAATGGAAATAAGGGCCATGTCGAAGATGGTGGAATTAAATTCGACGTGAGCATCGCCAATTTGCAACTGCAGCTGAAACTGGTAGTCTTCAGACATATAATTTCTGAAATATAACCAAAGGCCGCAAGGGTAGGCCAACTCACATCTCCTAATGAACAAAGCAAGGAGGTGCCGTAGTTGGTGTGGTATGTAAGTAATAACAGCCACAGCAGTGGTATTCTTCCCATGATTGTCATTTTTAAGTAAACCGCGCATCATGCAGGCTTCTCTGTAAGTTAAACACAAAAAACCATCCACCATTCTGAGATCATCAAAAGATTTTGGACCGCGAACCTCGTGAAGATGCATTCGTAAGAAGACGCACTCTTGTTCAAATGGATGAATAGTGTAAATCCGACTCAGTTTAAAATCGCATTTGATTCCTGAATTTCCTTCAACTGCCATTCCTTTCTTTCGCCGGAACCATGTGTGTTGTTTCCAAGTGTAGTAGGAGGGGACATCAAAATAAAAAATCATGCGGGCAAATAAATCTTGCAGGCACAATTTAAAGAAAGTAGTTAAGGTCCTGTCTCTGTGACTTGGAAGTTGATCCGCTGAGGATTCCCCCGTAAAGTAAATCCGTTGGCCATTTTCAATGTGCATGCTTAAATGTTCAACGGTCGGAACTCGGAACAAAGCAAGGAGGTGCCGTAGTTGGTTTGGAGTGTTAGTTATAACAGCCACAACAATGGTATTCTCCCCATGATTTTCAATGTCTCTCGACGCAAGCCGCAAAACAAACCGTCACTGTAAATTCAGGTCGTGGACACTTAAGTTTTCAGTGGCCGGAGGCAGCAGACTAAGCCTTTGCTGCGTCGGCAGCGGGGGGGTGAGATAGTGGTTCATAAGGCCGAGGCCGCATAGGAGGTCAGCGTGGAAGTAGGCAAACAATTTTAAGGTCAGCCAGTCTGTCTGAAACAGCTGATACGGAGCGTGGGATAGACAGCTCGCATAAGCCATTTTCGACAGAGACGAACAGACACGCGACAAAGTGGGCGCAGTTGCGAAATATGCTACCGGCTAACAAACCTATGGCCCCTGACGCCAGCCAATCAAAAACGGAAAAGGAACCACACAGAGCTACAAGATCTTTTCATTCAATCTACAGATTTGTTTAGTTGTTTGTGATGATAAAAACCGGCCGCCAGAATTCGAGCAATTTAAAGGAATTGTTAGCCCTTTTGCTCAGTGGGTATGCATATGGCATCCTTCCCTATTTTGGTGACGATCATCATGCTCAAACAAGTAGGTGCGCTCGTAGATATTAAGGATGTGGCAATCTGTCAGAGAATTGCGCCCTGCTTGTCTCCAAAGTTCGCCAAAACACCGCGTTAATTTTCAGAAATTTTAAATAAGCAATACATTAAACATTGTAAAGAATGCTGCTTGGCTATATTAAGCCTTCTGCGCGCTACTGAAAAGAAGAAAAGATATTCCGTCCAAAATTTCTTTGCTAAAAATTGTCTTCTTTTCAGAACACTGTTACCTGTCTTATTAACAAGTTTGCGTGTTTATACACCTTTATTAGTTGCGGCTTCTAGATTACAGAAATGACTACTTTTACTGATAAAACTTTCAAACAGTCGTTCCTTCGCTCCCCTTCGGACTCTGAGGTGGCTTGACGAGTCTCGGCGCAGCATTCACCGAGATTCCTTTCTATTTATTCCTCTGGCACGTAGAGTTAGGCAGCGTTATCGTATCACTAATTCTCATATTAATCTGAAATAAACTACCTAGAAGTTTCAAAATCCAGCCATGCTATCCCTTGTTTAAGAAAACTATAATTACTTACATACATTCAGGATACCTTTGACGAATTTTTTGCGCTGACTCGCCTGAAAATCTCTTGCCCTATGATGGCGTTCGGGACTCTGCACACTGTGTCGGGCTTTATCTTGAGGGCAATAGTGCTGCCACTGCAGCCAGCAGTCACATAATTCTTCAACCGACGGTGAGCAAACATTCGCCAACACCAGTCTTTCTGATGCAGACTATCGGCTCCATATCACTGTACTTAAACTGCTATATCGGGGACCTGTCCCGAACTACACTTTAAGATACTGTTAAAACCAGCTTTGCATTGACGTTTATTTGTGAGAATGTGCACATAAGTGTTAAAAGTGAATGCAAAACCAATATACTAAATGGGAAATAATGTGAGCAGAATGTTTTACATCCACCGGGGGTTATCCGTTCATAACAATAGCTTGCGATTTTTGAAAAGTAATCGATAACTCAGGAATAAGCTATGATAAAATGTTACGAGCTTTAATAAGGTTTAATAATAAGGTTTATTTGTAAAGCACATCTTTGGCGCACAGCTTGATCCCCTACGGTGTATTTCTTAAAAAATTAATAAATTTTATACTTTAGACCCAGAGGGCTTCATCATTACAACGTTTAACCTGCTTATAAACTGGTATTCATAGATAAATTGAAGAAGATTAAACTGTGTCAAGAATTTGGATGAACTCAAACTGGCCGTTGACCATCTGCATCTTGACCTGAGAGCTCTAATCAGAACATGGCTAAATTAGCCAATAGCAGATACAGAAGTCAAACTGGAGGGAATTCAGCTTATCCGCGTGGACCAAAACTGAGGTAAGGGTGGGGGAATCGTAATGCTCATGCAAGACGGCAAGGACTACGGCCCAGATAGTTCGTCGTCACACAAGAACAATTCCTGCGAAATAATAAGTTGCAAACTGAAAGTACCAAACCAGCCTGAACTCCGTATTACTTCTCGGACCCCCAGGACAATAGATGGACGTGGACGATGCACTCATCACTGACGTAAAGCAAACATGCCGTAATAAAAATACTTTTATACTTGGAGATTTTAACACTCCATACATTGATAGGGAATTGATGCACAACTCGCGCTGAGAAAAATCATTCAAACGGAAACGTTTATTTGGTAAGTGACGAATTTCGTACCCAACATATCAGAGTGGACACGTGACTCCAAAATGACCAACAGCCTAGCTGTCTGGATCTCGTCATCAGTAGAGATGAAAACTGTATCCTTGGATTGAATACTCAGACCTCTTTTGGCCGAAGTAATCATTGCGTTTTTGTGTGGGAGCACAGTCATTTCGCGGTACCCGTTGTTCGTGCAAGAAGCAAGAGTAATTCATGAAAAGAGGATTACACTGCAATTAAAGGACCTCTTAGCGAGACCTATTGGCGCTTTGCATACGTACCCGAACCAGAAGACGCCCATTGCTTCTTTAGGAACTTAACGCAGAAATAAGTAGAGAACGTGTAGCAGTTCTAAAACTCACCTCTTTCAAACGCTTGACGCCGCAGCCATGGGTTGGCAGTGACAATCTTGCTCACCATTCGCGCTCGACCCAGCGCGATTGCCGATGGTGAATGCGACCTGCGAACTTGGCCCTCACGCCATCGAGGCGCACACACGCACCCAAGACTGGTCTAGCCTATCAGGGATCTAAAGCTGCCTAACAGGCGAAGACCGCTCACTGGCCCTTGTGAAAATTTTCGCACCGAAGGGGACATGGGATTCCGCCTTCGCGTGACGTGGTTGCGGCGACGCCGGACTCTCCAACGGGCCTAACAGTCGGACACCCTGCAAGACCTACTGACTACCTTCTCCTAACTGTTTTAATGACAAGGCCCCTTGGGCCTTAAATATACAAATTAATAAATTCTTCCTTCTGCTCTGCCTTCCTAAGGCTTCTCCAATCACTTAATGAACCGGGCCTGGAAGATTGTAGCCGTTAGGTTTAACAAAGTTAGATTTAAATCCTGCAAACTTTTGCCTGCTTAAGAAAGGTTTGCGCCTTTCCTGGCCAGACTGGGTGACACTGATCACAAAAAGGAACCTCAGGAAGAAAAGAAGACTGTGGAAAGCATATGCCAGATATCAACAACCCTAAGACCTCTCAGAATTTAAGAAACAGCGAAATATGTTGAAAAATACTATGAAAAGAACTATTAGCCTTTGAGACAGAAATAGTCAAGGGAAGAGCTCACAAACTGCGAAAATATTCGATTCTTACGTGAACACAGCAAAACGTAATTGAGATCTCACTCCTTATCTGAACGATAACCAGGAAAATAAGCTTACCAATAACTGAGATAAGGCGAACCTCCTGTCAAAATTCTTTCTATCTGTGTGCACCGAGGAGCCATAATTTAACAAGAATGTACAGCAGTTAATTAAATGGTTAGTGCTTCACTCTCGCATGACGTTTACAAATTCACGTCCACAGCACACTGGCAGAAAAAGGGCACGCGCATGGCTTAAGCCTTAAGCGCGTCGGGTGAACAGGGTCTGCAAGTATTGGCAATTGGATCCCTGAACAAGTTTGCAGCTCCAAGATGTTAGAATTCTGACACTAAATTGTTTTCTACAAATGGCAACGCAACCTTGAAAATAAAGGTCACAGCAACTGGCGTGTTTTAGCCCATATCGTTGCGCTGTCTGTATCCTCGTGTAGTTTTCTTCTTAATTTACCACTTTATCTGCTGAGTGATTATGTTGCGGCAAATTTATGTAGCGCTTATTTTCCTGAATGTTCTTTGTGTATGCATTTCATCAACTCTGCACAAACCTCCTGCCCGTCGCATGCCTGTCATCACTGAGAATCCTCGAGACTCCTTTGCTCTCCGGAAAAAAACATTGTCCCTCAACTGTCGCGCTGAAGGTGAACCCCCACCTCTTATATCGTGGTACAAAAATGGTCGACCTGTAGAATCATTCCGCGACAGGCCTGGAACCTCTAACAAGGTAATTAAGGCCGAGGAGCTGGTTTTTCTATCGTTTGATGAGGAGGACGAAGGCGTATACTACTGCAATGCGTCGAATTCAGAAGGTTGGGCAAAATCGAAGGAGGCACGCGTCAGCTTGTCGTTTTTGGAACCCATAACTTTGGGACCTGAAACCCAGACTTCTAGCGTCGGTGACACCGTTATTTTACGGTGTGTAATTCCCAGAGGCTTGCCCGAACCACTTATCGAATGGTACCACAACAGACAGCTTGTTAACTACTCGTCGCGCATCAGTTTAAACAACGGAAGTATTCACATCAAAGGCGTACAAAAAACGGACGCAGGAACCTATCAGTGCATTGCTAAAAATAGGGCAGATCGTCGTGAAAGCTTGACTGCCGTATTAACTGTTTACAAGAAGCCCTGGTTCGAGGTGGCGCCTGCGGATCAACAGGTCAAGGTGGGTGAGGATGTGGAATTCCACTGTGAAGCTGATGGTGATCCCAAACCCTCAATTCTATGGAGACGTGACGGGGGACTTTACATTCCCGATGGTCGAGGCATCCTTAAAGATGGAAGAAATTTGCGAATCCTTCAGGTCCGGCGAGAAGACGAAGGGGTATATGTTTGTAAAGCGGAGAACCTAGTTGGAAATGTTGATGCATCTGCCAAGCTCTCGGTACTGTCCTCGCCCAATTTCACTCTCACACCTAAAGATACAACAGTTATGGAGGGCGAAACAGCCGTCTTCCACTGCCAAGCAACGGGCTTACCGGTACCGTTCATACGTTGGGTTCACAACGGAGAGTACTTTTTGGTGCCAGCCCACATGAGTCCCCCCGTCCCAGAAGTCAGTAGAATATATGTCACACACAATGGCAGCTTATTCATATCTGCCGCAAGGAAGTCTGACGAGGGAAAATATGAATGTCGCGCTTCTCAGAAAAACGGGATGGTGCGTTCCTCAGCCAATCTTCTTGTGAATGATTTCAATTCTCTCCCCATAGTGGTTATTGAACTCGGGCCACAAAACCAAACGTACTTATACGGAACAACAGCCACCCTCCACTGCAAAGCACAAGTTCTCGAATCGTTAAACTTGGCAACCTCGAACATGGAAAATTTTCCGCGGACTGCTTATGAAGTAAGGATATCTTGGCTGAAAGATGGCAAAAGCTTTGTCCCTGGAGGTGACCCTCGAGTTGTTATGATTTCGCCAAACACTGTTCATATAAATGAAGTTAATTCCTTTGACGAGGGTAACTACACGTGTCGTGCTGAAGTTTCTACTACATTCCACTCACAAACCCCCATCAGGTTCGCTGAATGGACCGCATACTTAAAAGTTTCTCTGCAACCCCAGCAGCATTCGTTTTTTCCTGAAAACCTACCCCACCCGCCAGAAACATTCGATGTTGTGAACGTTGGAGATTCTTGGATTTCAGTTCGATGTGAGGTATCTGTGGGCTCGGCCAATGACGATTTCGATGTACCGGCAAGCAACGATCCGTCGCCTGTTAGTGTTCGTATTGAATATTTAGCTCTTGATGGATCTCATGGCTGGCTGGTCGCAGCTGAGGGTGAACCAAATGAACTTATACGGATAACAGGTCTCCAACCAGAAAACGGATACAGAATGTTGGCGAGGCTTATCAATTCTCATGGTATCAGCAAACCCCTCATTTTGCCGCATACCATCTACACGCGTAAGCGCGTGCGCTACGTCGATTTTGATTACCGGGTCCTTCAAGACAGCGTACGATCAGTCCGCCTCAGCAGGTTAAGTCTGACTAGTTTGTCTACTTCAGAAGTTCAGGTTTCGGGCATGGTTTGCAGCCTTCCCACTTCCACTGAACAGCTAACTGGAATAAGGTTTGGATATAAAGCTGTTCCTCTGTCTCGATGTTTCCCTAAAAGATCCAACTATTTTCACGATTATCTGCCGGTATCCGTCGAGGGTTCAACTTTTCTGGAAAATGATTGCATTGATTCGAACCAGGGAACTTTTATACCAGAAATCAAAGCTTTTCCTGCGCACGAATACATGGAATCGATTGCAAATAATTATTGCAGCCTCAACCTTTCTCCTGACCAAGCAGATGCATTTTGGGAGCTATCCGACAATCTTCTTAGCCAAGACAACTTAGTCAATGAAAGTAACTACAAATATATGGAGTGGAACTCAGATTCAGGCTCTTCATTCCGCCAAGTGATTGACGGTCTTAGCCCCTTTGTTTGCTATGAAATAGTTGCCGATGCCTACTCTGATCACCAGCGGATTGGGAGACTTTACGGCTCAAATAGCCCCAGCTCAACCATTCTTACCTTCGACAGCAAACCAAGCGAAGCCCCCCAAAATGTGCGTGCTCGATGGACCGGGAGGAATTTGACAGTCTTAGACGTAATGTGGAGGCCACCTTCAGCCTCCTCAGCTAACGGCCTTATTACTGGCTATCTCCTACGTATACTTGGGAATTCTACCAACTTTAGCAGAACATTTAAAGTAAGTCAGTGTTTTTAGTTCAGTAAATGGGGTTAGTTTACCGAAGGCATTTTTTAGTTGATTTTAGTAGTACATGTGCAGTTTTGGCCTTGAACTTTTTTATAGTGGAAAGCGCTTGATTTCGACTTAAGTCAAACACAATAACTTTTGATAATCCAATCAGCTTCATATTTTACTGATTCTAGTTTCAATTTCCTATTTATTTATTCATTGAAATACTCCTTTCCATGTTGACATCATGTGCTTAATTCAGTATCCTTTAACATGAATGCATTAGAAGTAA
Source organism: Ligula intestinalis (assembly GCA_036362985.1). Taxonomy (NCBI): domain Eukaryota; kingdom Metazoa; phylum Platyhelminthes; class Cestoda; order Diphyllobothriidea; family Diphyllobothriidae; genus Ligula; species Ligula intestinalis. Next base: position 12,998 of record JAYGXS010000936.1, read on the forward strand.
ATACTGTAGACAAAGTTTACACGATTTTCATTAGAAAATCAATGACACCGCCCTACCTGAGGACTATATTTTCCAACCCCACTTTTGTATCGTCCACTATCCGAACTCGTTAAGCTTATGTGGTTGCCTACACTACAGACCCACTCGGATCTGAAGTTATCACCCAAACCCTCCTTAACTTGGTTGTGTTCTATTATCAAGTTAATAAGGCGTTCCTGTCCGCAATTCTCCGTAGGTTCTAGTCCTTCTCATTTGAAATTTTTGTTCAGTTTGATCATGCTCTCTTGGGTTTTTGTGAGTTCAGATTTAAACCTTACTTGTTAGTGAATTTGCCTAGTATCAGCAGTCACTGAGGTAATGGAGGGGGAAAATTTGCATCTTTGAGGCATACTTTCTTTGTAAAAACTACCAATGCCATTGACGCCGGGCAGCAAGTCCTTTGAACCAATCCGAGCATCTTCCTAAACGTAACGTCTACAAGAGCATATGTACTTCTGACCACTGCTAACGAAGGGTTCACTATTGCCCCAAAGAGGGCAGTGGTGACTTGCACGCAAATTTGCTCTTAGTTAAACAAATTTGCGCGGCTTCTTTTATCGCGTTTGGATGGCTCTTGACTACCAAAGGTGAGCGTGAGAGCAGTGACTGCCAAAGTTAAATAGCCTGCCTTTGTGTACCACACACGATCTGGCCTTAGTTCTGCGGTTACTGGGCCTAAAAGGAAGAGGAAAGATTTTTGGGATCCAGCGTTAGTGCAATTGATGTGGACTTCCCTTGGCATCTCAGTTGGCGTCTTTTCGCGTTTAAATGGTTATCCTTTTTGGTGGTTTGACTGTTCATATATTTTCTTATGTTTAAAAAAACTAAATACTTACTTTCTTGTACTCGATCCGATTAACTTCTGTTGTTGGATGAATCGGCTTCACGGATGTCACGAATGGCGGCGGCCCATTGGCGGTGGTCAGAAGCGAGCTCTTCACAGATGTTAACTTATTATTTGTTCCAATGTCGCAAGCCGTAAATGGTTACGAGGTCCATCCGTTCAGCGTCCGACTAAACGGTGCTGAGCCATGTCTTCAGTTGACCGCCTTGTCGGTATCTACAGTTTGCACTAAAAGAGGGGTTCATGACCAATCTGCAGAGGTCTGTCGATGGTTTGCGCAGAACATGGCCAAACCATTGCAATCATTGATGCTGGGTGTACGATGCTAGACTTCGTAGTTTGGAACATCTGCGGTATAGCTCAACATTGAAGATTCGATCCTGCCAGAAGACTCTTAAGAGGCGTCGAAGACACCAACGGTCAAAGACTTCGAGCGATAGGATATCTGCCTTTCTCATTTGCCATGTCTCGCAGGCATATACTAACACCGGCCTGATTTATGCTTTGTATATCAGCAGCTCAGTACGTAAGGTGATATCTGAGGGAGACCAGAGTGGTCTGGCTAGCAGCCTAAATGCATTTCTAGCCTGCGCGATTCGGTTCTTGACTTAGTCTTTGGCCTGTCCGTTGGCTAGCATATTCGAGCCCAAATAGCGGAAGCAGCTAACTTCTTCAATGGGTTGACCGCTGATAAACAGTGGTTTTGCTGTGCCCAGACACGTGGTCAGGAGCTTCGTCTTGCTTGCATTAATTTTCAGACCAACAGTTGCAGCGAAGCTGGTGATTCGGTCTAGCGTTGGCTGTAGTGACTGAGGATTTTTACCGAGTACGACAATGTCATCGGCATATTCTAGGTCAGGTACTCTGAATTCAGGGCTGATTTCACATCCATTGTCAGGTAGAATTGACTGATGCATTACCCAGTCGATCAAATAGTTGAAGAGAGCTGGAGAAAGAGGGCACCCTTGTCGAACTCCACAAGTCAGAGGGAAAGAATTTGACTCTTTACCACGGGTTCTTACTCAGGCTGATGTTGCGCTATAGAAAGATTTTATCAGATTGAGAAACTTTGGCGGGAGGCCGTCAACAAGCAATATTTGCGATAAAGCTTCTCTGTCGACAGAATCAAAGGCGGTCTTGAAGTCAATGAAACTAAATAATCCAAACTAGATTGGCTCTGTTCTATTTCCACTAAAATAAATCGGTGGCCAGTCCGAGTCAGGAAGCCTGATGATGCAGGGGCTGGCCTGACGTAAAGCTGCCGTCTAACTCTTGGAACTTGGGCTATGCTCTCATGAAGACCACAACGGAGCAAATACTACGAACAAACGCTTTTTCCCTTCCTTGATTCATTGAGTGGTCCGGGTGTTAGGGCAGTTAATCTATTTGGGTAGAGAAGTTAAATGGATTATGCCATGCGACCGGAACTTCGGTGTTTTCTGTATCCTGTGCTCCTCTCGCTCGTCCTCCACTGGGACATAATAACATTCGTTCAAATGATTTGGCCTATCTTGGTTATCCAGTTTTAAGGCTGTCTTGCAGATATCTGCATCTTACCCACGGGTTTAAGCGTCTATGAACGTGTGGCTGATAAGAATTGATAATTTTCTGCCCAATACGAATACTACTCAGCGTCATATCATAGCTGAATACCTCTTACTGGAAGTTGTACTGCCGCTTGTTTCCGATTACATGAAGCATTTTGTGCCTTTCTAATGTGCAAGAGGGGCGATTTGGTTAAAGAGGCGTGTTATGGATCTGGCCGTGAAAGTATAATGGTCCAAGCCAAGTCCATATCCTCACAGTTCTACAGAACACCAAGGCGCATTAAGCAGAATTGCAAAGCATAAAATAGGGCTTTCTTACTGCGTTGCATAGCAATTTCGTTGCTTGGACTTCGTCTGTACTCGATGTCCCATTAAATCGGACATAACTGACATAATAACTGTTACCATATTCTTCCCTCTTCCGCTCAAAAGAGAGGCTTTTGTATCCCTAAATTTATAGCAATTCCGCACACATTAACTCTTTATCAAGGCAAAATGCCGGCTAATCTGCCAGCCTTACTACAGTAGTCGCCAGCTATTAAGCCCACGGCTAATAAGCCCAGCCGCGTATTAAGCCCACATCACCTTGGGACGGAATTCTACATAGCAAAATCCGCCGGCTAATAAGCCCAGTCGCCGGCTACAAAGCCCAATTTGCTGGATGTGATTTGTTATCATTTTTCAAGTTAAATTTGGCGACACCCTTTTCGGACAGCAGCAGACATGAAGGGTGAAAAGGACAAATCCCTAACACGTGAAAGCCGCAGGCGCAAAAGGCTAACGCACCCGAACCGCAGCGATGAGGACACACACACACACACACACACAAAGGGACCAACGCGTTCAGGCTCACCCTAGACGATGCCGACAGGCGTGACCCCAAAGCATACCAAGGTCGTCTGGCTAGCCTTTGTAGGTTTCGAAAACACAGACAAACACCATTCTTTTCTTGCACATAACCAAGCTTTACACCCGCCCGCCGCTTATTAAGCCCGATTTGGTCTGGGCCCGAGGTGGGCTTAATAGCCGGCAACTACTGTATATGCTACTTTCGATCGTAATATTTCCTCTTCTGTCTTTTACAGGCGCTCTTGCGCCATGTGGCCCATGTTCCTTATTCAACAGAGAATCGGTTTTGTAGTTATTTTGAATTTGCGCCTGGTTTCACATATTTCCATGTACTTCTTTCGCCTGTTAAACCTGGCTCCATAGTTAAAAGCATAAGTAATGACGGCTGATATTTGTACTTGTTACGGCTGCGATCATGAATGATCTAGCCGGCCTCAGTTATGTCCCGTATGGTGCTTCTCCACGCGCGACGATCCGTGGTTGCAGACATGGACAGTTCAACCCATTCTCTTCGCCAGCGCCGGAGACCGAATACCGAAGGCCCAAGGACCACTTTTATGTCTTGACGGCCTGAGTCGAGCCAGGTTTTGAGTTGACCCCCTCTTCGATGTTTCCAATTAGCAATTAGAGCTGTGCTAGTGTCCTCGACTTGAAACGGCTGATGTTGGCTATTGAGTCAAAAATATCCATCCCAGTCTCCCTAGTCCTTGTCGGTAGTGTCATTCTGCCTATATCATTAGCTGCTGTGCGGCTGCCGGCGCGGCTCCAGAGAAAGCCCCAAGGCACAACAAGACGAGGGACTCCTGTAGCCGATCAGTGAGCGCCCGGCTTCGGCCTCCCCTGCTCCCCCAAGATATTTGCGTGAAAACTTTAATGTTTCAGTGAAGTCTGCATTTAGTTAAGTCACGATACGTTTTCTGCCCGCTGTTCTGCCGCTGTTTGACGCAGTTGCGAGGTGTCCGGTTCATCATTGGGTCTCTCAGTATTCCCTACGTACTTTCTCATGAATACTTCAGGTTTCATTTCCCTAGAAATTTATTTCTAAGTCAGAGTAGCTCAGTGCAGTCTACAGGCGCAAACCGAGGTTCGATATGCATGTTTGGACTGAAGTGTCCATCAGCCACTGAAGGATAACCGCGTAATATCCGCAAGCTGTCATATCAACTTTCGGTCTACTCCCGTGGAAGATGCTAATCTACTCAGAGATGGAAGTTAAATTTTTGAGGAAGTAAAAAGCTGCAAATTTCAAAAACTGGAGTATCTACCGAAAGGCACATATCGGAAGTGCTGGGAGACCCACTGAGGAAACAGACCCCTCACCATGTTGTGAAGTAGCGGCTGAATACCGGCTTTTAGCGAGTACCTGTGTGGTTAATAGAGAAGAAGACGACTCAATCGCTGGGGCCATACTTTTATTCGTCTGG
>JAYGXS010000937.1:0-17654 GCA_036362985.1 Ligula intestinalis
CTGGAGAAAGCCGATAACACTAACAGCCTAGTCGGGATAGAAAACAGTCCATCTCCATCAGCACCGACAGCCCCCTGCATGCAATCTCACGCAAGAGGCAACCGCCTACATAAAGTGGTGAATAAGTCTAAATTGAGCTTTCTTCACACTAATGCCCAAAGTCTTCCCTCAAAAATTGATGAACTCAAGGCAGTACTTTCGGAGCGGAAACCTGATGTAGTTGCCATAACGGAAACATGGCTAAAAGCAGAAATCGCGGATTCGGAGATTTCGATTCCAGCATACCAGCTTTTCCGCAAAGACCGCCAAAACCGACAAGGAGGTGGGGTGGTCGTGTATGTCAGAACTGAAATCTCTGTTGCAGAAAGAGAACACACTCTAGCCCTGGAGTATGAGTCCATCTGGTTAAAGATCAAGAAGGCAAATTCACAGAACCTTGAATTCCTGGCCGTTTACCGGCCACCAAACATTCTGAGCGGAGCCGACGACTCACTCCTTGGTCTGGTGAAAGAAGCTGCTAGCCACCAGGAGGTTCTCATCGTTGGTGACTTCAACGCCCCTGCAATTGAATGGAACAACCTGACAGTTGAGGCGGTGTCAACTTCCTTTAGTTCCAAATTAATGGATCTCACGTTTGACCTGTCTCTAGTTCAGAACGTTAAGGGCATAACCAGATTTCGAGAAAACCAGCGGGCTACCTGTTTGGATCTCATTTTCACGAAGGATTCGTCCTACATAGATGAAGTTCATTCAAGTGCTCCGCTCGGTAAGAGTGATCATACGACGCTAATGTGGGATTACTCACTCCATACTCAATGGCTGAGGAAAACGGAGGACCAGCCAAACATATGGAAGGCAGATTTCAATTCAATGAAGAATGCACTATCGACCGTGAATTGGGACTGCCTACCCAAGAGGGATCCGGAGGAGGATTGGAGATCACTCAAGAGGGTTGCATTAGATCTGCTTAAGCGCTTTTGTCCGGTCAAGGTACACAAGACGACTAGTCGTCCTGCCTGGTTGACGAGAGACCTTAACAGGCAACTGAAGAAGAAGAATAGGAAATGGAAGTTATTCAGGAAAACTGGGTCGCCAGTACACCTCGAGGAATTCCGACGCCAAAGAAATGCAGTAAAAAAATCAATTCGCCAGGCCAGGAAAAACTATGAATCAAGAATCCTCCAACAGGCCGAAGAAAAGCCCAAAATTCTATTCCGCTATATTAACAGTAGATTAAAAAACAAGGATCCTGTCGCAGTACTTAAGAATGATGATGGCGGAGAAGTCGTTGAGAATGACGAGAAAGCCGAGTACTGTAGCCGGTTCTTTGCCTCGGTATTCACTAGGGAAACCGAGCTTCATTTTGATAATGCCAACAGTGCTGTTGCAAACGCCGGTCCGGCACGTCATTCTCTACTATTTCCAGCACCTGTAGTTGAGAGGGAGCTGCAGAGCCTCAAAGAAGCAAAGTCATCCGGTCCAGACAATATACCAGCCAAGTTCTTGAAAGAATTGGCAAGCGAACTCTCAGAGCCCCTAGCACATATCTTTCGCTCTTCATTTGAACTAGGAAAACTGCCATCTGAATGGAAAATGGCAAATATTTACCCGATTTACAAGGGTGGAGCCCGAACGAAGGTTAACAATTACCGGCCCGTCAGCCTAACTTGCATTTGCTGTAAGGTGATGGAAACGATGATTAAAAAGACAATGGAGTTCTTGGAGGAGAACAATCTACTGTCAAGGCTCCAACACGGCTTCAGAAAGAACCATTCTTGCCTTTCCAGCCTTCTACTCTCCACTGAGCAGTGGACTCGCGCACTAGATAAAGATGGTAAGGCTGACATCATCTATACGGACTTCAAGAAGGCATTCGACAGCGTCTTACATAAGCGTCTAATGTATAAATTGTCAGAAATTGGCATAAGAGGAAACCTGCTGGCATGGATCACAGATTTTCTCACAGGGCGATCGCAAACTGTGTGCATCGGTGACTCAAAGTCAAGCCCTGCATGTGTTCTGAGTGGCATCCCCCAAGGCTCTGTCTTAGGGCCACTGCTCTTCCTTATCTATATCAACGACTGTGTCAACGACCTGGGTTGCAGTGCTATCATGTTTGCCGACGACGTCAAACTCTGGAGAGCCATCAGGTCTGACGCCGATAGGAAAGCGCTTCAAGAGAGTCTCAATCGACTTAGCTGCTGGTCTGCTCGTTGGCTTTTAAACTTCAACATTAGTAAGTGCGTTGTTTTAAGACTCCGTACTAGAAGGACTGATGAGGAGAACGATTCCTTCCAATACCTCCTCGATGGGCACCCTCTTTCAAATGTGAACGAACAAAATGATCTCGGTGTTCTGATAAATTCCTCACTCAAACCATCTACTCAGTGTGTAAAGGCAGCGTAACGCGCGACACAGGTGCTGTTTGCGATAAGGTGGGGATTCGTAAACATTGACAAGGAGCTCTTCAGGAAAACCTACGGAGCGATTGTTCGGTCCCACTTGGAGTATGCTGTCCAGGCCTGGCGTCCGTGGTTCAAGAAGGATTACCTGCACCTGGAACGAGTGCAGGCAAGGGCTAGGAAGATGGTCAATAATCTTGGTCATCAGCCTTATGAAGACAGACTGACCGAACTTGATCTTTTCCCTCTTAATTATAGGCAACTCCGCGGGGACCTCATACAAACCTACCGAATTGTTAGAGGCCGAGACTGCGCCCTAGAATTTGATGATTTCTTCGAATTGGCTCGGACTGAACATCTGCGAGGTCATCCTTTTAAACTACAGAGGAAACCGGCCCGTATCTACGTTCGACGAAAGGCCTTCTTTCAGAGGGTCATTGGAGCGTGGAACGGACTCCCGGAAGATGTGGTCCTCTCAGATACTGTTGGCACTTTTAAACACAAACTTGATTCTCATTTGCTGAGAAACTGTGGCAGATATAATGAACAAAGTGTCAGTAGCAGCACCTGGCAACTGGCTCACACTTATCGCTGATGTTAAGCCTACATTTGTACATTTGTATTATGTACTATTGTTACGGTGGACCTATTATGCGATTTTGGTTATGAATAGGGAGCTCAAGGGCGAAAGCCTTCTTCCCTTAATAATGTTACTTAAAGTGACGAAAGTGACTTAATCAACCTCGTCGCAACGGTCAAATCAATTCTTAAACAAACAGGGGAATCTGACGAGACGAAACACCTCATACGGCAACAGGTAACAACGTTGGTGATGGTGCACAAACCGCGCGCAATCATAACCCGAGTTGAGGAGAGTGCAATGAAAATACTAAGGGCTGACACCAGCATTGTGATTCGCCCAGCAGACAAAGGACGTTCCACTGTGGTGTTGGATAAGAGCGACTACATTCAGAAGGCCAACGCCCTGCTGGAGGACCGGCAAGCGTACCTTCCTTGTGACGATACACCGATGAAGAAGCTGATGGCACAACTGAACAATTTGCTCACAGAAATGCAAAGATGCAACGCGATCAGCAGATGGGTACGACTAGCCTTCCTCTGGAATAATATTCCCCTCGACATTTGGCTGTCATAGAACCTAACAGATTTAAATTCAAATTACGCAAACGCTAAACTTCGGAAGATATAAAGTCCTTGTTATCCCGCTCCTTCTTAAACACACAACTTTTGGACTTTGAAAAGGGTCCCCCTGGTATCTGAGGTGGTTATGTTTAGATCAAATTTGTTTTTCAAACATGTCTATTTCTTCCTCCTTTGAGTGATATTTGCAACGATGTTTCGTCCACTTCTCTGTCCAGTCATCATTGCCGTTTTTCTCCTTTCTCCGTTTTACAACGCTGACGATAGGCTTCATGTTCCTTTGTCATGCTCGTGGTGGTTCTGCTATTTTTGCCAGCTCGTCGCTAAACTCCGCAGTCTACAAGGTCACATCTCGGACGTTTCGTTGACGCTTAGGTGACCTCTGCCATTCCCTCATCTTCCTGACTCTGTTGTCCGCGATGGCCTCCTCCGGTCTCACCGCCCTGATGGTTGATCATGAAGCCAGTCGGGTGGTGTAACAATGGTGAAAGACAGCCTCTGCTATTATATGATTTCTCCAATTACAAGAAGCGTTACCCACCCTCATTCGTTCTCATCAACAGTCCTGTCTCATTTGCACTACAATCAATCCTCTCAACCAAATCCCCTTAAATTTTTGAAGCAGTTTTTTTCTCCTACGTTTTGTTATTTTAAGCAGGGGTTCGCTGAACTCCGCCCCAGCTTAAATGGTAGGAGTTTTTTTTCACTGCTTCCTTCTTAGTTCACCATGCGTTGACTACTATTTTAAAATAACGATATTTTGGTGAATATGAATTAATCTACCAACACTACTAATCACTCCCGCTGTCCATGTGGTTGTTTCATGGAGAGCAGCATGTATCAACTGTGTATTTATTTTTCCACAGCACTCAATTAGCAATGACGAGGCCCTCAGGGCCTTAAATATAAAATTTATTTATTTATTTAGATAACATCTCTGATGTAGGTGGAAAAGTAACAATTTCACGAAGTTAGCAATTAATATTTGGCTGCGTATTTTTAAATGCAGGAAAATTTATCCGGTTTATTATGCATTAAACACTCTTATAAGTCTCTTAGCACGGAAACGTGTTGCATGCAAGTTTAAAGCTCTCAAGCTCAAAAAAGCATTTGACGAGCAATGGTTAGTTCACCGTCAATAATCATTGGGCCAAAACATTTACCTGCGCAATGGATGAAGCTAAACAAGCTTTAAATAATATCTATATCAGCAAAAATTTTCATTTTTTGGCAAATTTTTCTGCGCCAACGTAGTCGGCCAGTCTCGTTCGGAGCAAATGATTCTTGTTCTGCCAGTTATTACGCGGACCATTTAGCGTGGTTCAACTGGAACCATCCCAATCAAGAACGTTTCACGTTTCTTAAGCTGGGACATGTCCTTCCATATGCAGTCATTCAGCATTTCTCAGACCGTATAATTTAGTCTCTGTACGTGGAGCAACAACATAGAGGATGGGTTAATCTAAATAAAATGTATCAAAGCACACAGTCGCAATGGAACACGAATGCGCAGTTGCAAGTTCTGCGGCATCTGAATTCTGCAATAGATCACAGTGCCTGTACGTAGCAGCGACAAATATCCACCTTGTTGACTTAAGTCACCACAATATTACTGCTTTCGGCAATAATTGTGATTATTGTTATCATGGTAGTCGTGTTTTGCACTCGTGCTAAATACAATTGCATTATCTATCCTTCAAGTCTTGCAAACAACTTACGTGACAAAATTTAACTTGGTATTTTTGCATTCTTTCCTTATAATAATAACATAAATATAATAATAATAATAATAATAATAATAATAATAATCATAATAATAATAAATAAAAATAAAATTTTTATTATGCCAGTTTACAGGCAATTGTAAAGAGTTGATAATGTTCCTCTTAGGCGCCTTTCAACACTTCGAAGACCAGAAAAAACTTTAAACAAACTACCTTTGTTTGCAGCCAGTATTGGCTTTGTTTCAGGTTTTTTTTCTTGTCAATACTGGGTGAGATAGGGAGGTTGTTTGAAGTGAAAAAGCCTGCCTCCAAAGGTATGATACAAAAGGAAGCAATGTACAGTTGTGAGCTTAGTTGACTCATCCGCAGGAGAAATGTTTCAGATCGTTTAAGGACACTATTTCCAGACGGAGGGGGTTATCACAAGAACACAGTGTTCACAGTCTTCCTTTGAAGAGTGTCGGTAAAAGTTGCGGCTGAAAGGTTTGCAGACTGCGGGCTGCTGCTTCAGCAGCATTATATTCAGCATGAAGCCTGGCGGGTTTCAAAATCTACGCACTCCATCAGAGTGAAAGCGAGATTACACTGATTCAGCACCCAAAATTCGTTAAAGTTGTCCTGAATGTAGATAACCAGTCCTTGCTCTCTAAAACATAGGGAAGCTTTGCTGGGTTTTAATACTTTGGGCAGCTTAATCAAGATTGACATAGCTTCTAATGAAAATAATTGCCAGTACTTACCTGAACTTGACATAGGAAAACATATAAAAACATCTCGATGACTGGCGCATCGACAGAAATAAGTTTGCAATGACGAGGCCCTCTGGGCTTAAAATATAAAATTTATTTATTTATTTATTCATTATCAATAGCTGCAGTGCATGCAGCATCATTTCACAAAATATATATTCATAGCGATTTTGTAACACACGTCAGCATTTGGAAGAAAATTATGCAAAATTTCTTGTGTTAACGAAATATCTGCATTTTGCCTATGTCCCTGTAGATCAATCTGCGATCGAGTTGGCTACCTCTCATTGGTTTCCTTGTTTGTCTTTCAGATAACTTTCACGAAACCATAAATTAAATATATTTAAATAAACATCTGACCAAGGGACTATTGAGAAACGTAAAGGTAGTAAGCTTGAACCAAAAAAAACATGAATGTTAAGTGTGATCTAAATGTTACACAAAATATTAATTTACAACACCTTCATCTCAGCAAACAATCAAATAAAAAGTGGCAACCATGGTTTATGTTGTGTACCTCACTAATCCCTAGTTCCCGTAGTTTGTCCTCCGAAAACGCTCGTTATAAGCTTTAATGCGTGTAAAATTGGGATGCACAGTGGAATCTAAGTTTATGACGGCTATGTGGATTTTATTTCATTGTTTACAGGAATTTTCTTGATTTATATCCGTATTTTTTCCTTATTTGTATTATCGTTTATTGTTTGAGGTTAAAAAACGATTGTCAAATTGGACGCTTCCTTAAATTCCTACAAAATAGAAACGATGATAAAGAAATCGTCTACTTCAACTTACGTTTCCGTTTTGGACTATGATAAGCATAGTCCGCGGCGCTAATTGTCTCGCACATATCCAATTTATATGGAGATAACAGCGGCAGCGGGGAACACATTTGACTAACTTGTTATACAGTTAAAACTTACTTTACAAAATTATATTCACTGCCTTTACTATTTTTTCCACCCCAAAATACTATGAAACCCCTTTTTCGGTATGATGAAATGCTTGGTCTATGGGTACATGAGGGGTGCATTACTTTTTCCGAAAGCAATATCAACTGTCAATTAGTCTGCGCGTTTGAAGAACCTTGCGCTCATGAGAATGAGTATGTATCCGTCTAAGGAGGGGAGTTTCATCTTATCACCGTTTAAAGAGCTCACATGAAAACTGTAAATAGGCTGTCTGTCTGCCGCTGTGCCGTTTGTCTGTGGTCAAGGTCAAGGTCGAGCGCTGGTTTCCAAATTTCAGCTAAGTCATCAGTCTTATATAAATCGATTTGTCTTAGAGAAGATACGAATATTAGTCATTCGTTTTCTTATATAAAGTATCTGTAACAACCAGTTATTACGCTTGATAAATCTGCTTCCATTCCTTTTGTTGGTTTGCTCTCTGCTTGCTTACCTAGCATTCTGTTACCCATCTGTCTGGCTTTCAGCAACTTATATAAGCTTAAACAGTTAGTTTATTCTAAATTTCCGACTGTTTTCGTGATTCATCGACTTGTTCCGTTTTAAACGTATGAAGGCGACACCTTCATTCGGTAGAACGCCACAGAATTCCAGACCCAAGCGGTGTCTGTGAAAGGCAAACATCATTACTGATATCAGTCTTCAGTCTGACATCAGTATTCAGCCTGATCTGATTGCCGTGCAAATAAATTTGTCTGCAATGAAAATTTGCAGCGAGTTTATGTTGAAATTTGGGTCAGTTCTCTCAATCCTTGGGACCCTATTTGATGGGAATATCTCTGCAGTTTCCTCTCAGGAATGCAAACGTTTAGATACTCTCGTTAATTTGGTCGCAAGCGAGTCACAGGATAGACAAAATTGTCAAACAATTTTATTCTGAAAAACGTTTCGAAATTAATTAGGCCAATGGACGTTGCATTTCGTCTACACCTGCGGATTTATCTATAAAATAGCAGAGGCTATTAGACTGTCATCTCGCAGTAAAAACCCACCCATTTTAGGCAAACTATTTTCGCCCATTTAAATAGACGCCATTTTTAAACAGCAACAGCTTTTTTCCAAATATCGGAGAGATACAATGTATTTCCTCTGTCATGATCGCACTCAAATGGAGCGAAGACTAGCGTCAAATTCTTCTAATTGGATAGTAAATTCACCGCAACTGGCTCAAATTCCTGGTCGTAGCCCTAGGAAGCCTAGCGAGCCATGTACTTTTATTCCTGCCAAAGCTAGATTACTGCTCCCCAGTACAGCAACTGTCTCATCCCCATCAAGTCACCCGACATCCCCGTTTACTTCCAACTTAGATGCTTCCCCAGTTGCCATAGCTAGTAATTATTGTAGCCCTCCTAGAAATTCCGAAAAGCCATCTACGTCAGGTAGACCGAAAGCTTCGATAATCGATCAGATTACTTTCAAACCTTCTATTAAATCGCCGAATTCAGGTCGTTGAAAGGGTGGGATCCGGAACTCAACCATGAACATGCAGCCTTCCTAAACACTAACTAAGCCTTTACAACAGGAAGCTAACAAACATATAAGTTACCCTACTTATCACAAGTATCATACTTGGCCATGCTTTCCACCACTAAATCCTCCTAGTTACCTTACCTCACCCTCCAGCCTCTTATTCCCGTCTTGGTTATCTCAATTTTCCGGTAACTATCGGCAATCTGATCACGGCGCGAATTCTTATGGCCCATCGATCTCACAGAGCTATCTCTGCAGCTTTCAGCTATCCCCCTCAGCTTTATTATGTTAATTTTTCTGCTCAAGTCAATGGCTAATCTCGAATTTTCCAACCAAATTACCAACCTTCACATTTTTATAACAAAATAAAGATAACCCTTGTTCGATTACTCAAGCTGCACTAGATATCATCTTGCTTTATGCAAGATCTGTTTTAAATAAGATGGCTCAACTTAGAGCTATTGCGTTCGAGCTGAAGCCAGATGTTATAGGCAGTACAGAATCGTGGACCAATCCACTAATTTCTGATGCTTTACTCATGATAGACGAGTATGATTTCTACCATCAAGACCACCCTAGTAAACGTGGTGGCGGTTGTGTTTTCTAAATTAAAGCTATTTTTTAAGCTTTTCCCATTCGACCTAGGTGCTGTGTCATTCTCCGGCAATTATTGCTTTGCATCCATTATACCGCTTCCCCGTCAGAAGGCGATTATTTGATGCATTTAAAGTCCACCTAACTCATCATCGAAAGATGATGAAAAGTTTTGCGAAATATTTAGGCTGATTTCGGAGTCCGCCTTTGATGCTAAAGTAATCGCCGTGGATTTCAACTTTCCCGAAATCGATTGGTCATTGAACTGTTGTCCATCCACATTTCAGCCCTTCCTAGATACCATCAATTTTTTTTTAAACTGGTCTCAGTTGGTCTGTTCCCCAACAAGGGATCAGCATATTTCAGATTTTATTTTCACGAATGACATTTCACCTCTTTTGTTGACTACAATCAGAACCTCTATCTTAGTGACCATACTTTGAACCATTGTTGCATTCCGCTTGCTTCTACGTAAAAGGCTAGCACCACTCGTACCAACCGTGCGTTCGACCAAGCTGATATTAAGTTAATTAACAACTCTATGGAGTCACTAGCCTGGCAGGAGCTTTCCTCCACGAACAGTGTAACAATTATCGGTGACTTAATGATGGCAATTTCAAATAGCATTTTGGAATTTGTTCCGATCAAAAATGTTAAGCCATATACTTCGGACCCCTACGTTTCTCATTTTATTTTGTCTACGCTAAAGAAATTGCGAAGAATGTTGAAAGACCAGTCTACTAGTTCGTTACCTGTGCAACTTAGAATGGAAGAGATTTAAGAATAAGCGTGTAAGATTCGTCTTGCACGTGACAAACCGAGATAATATTGTGCACTTAGCGAGTTAAATTCTGCAAAATATAATGCCCAACTTTTCCGGCATCGGTTCTCTGCTAAACAAGTTCGCGAAATCCCCCCTTTACTGAATGAAAATAAAAACTCTGTGCAAGATGAGTCTGAGAAGGCTGAACGGTTCAATGCGGTCTTTGCCAAGCACCTGACGACGGAATCTGAACCGGTCCCGTCGTTTCAGCCATGCTCAGTCGATACGATCAGTACCATAGATTTCTCCATAGAAGTAATTCGTAAGCACATTATCCGTCTTAAAAAACTCGCACTCCTTGGGAACTGACGGCCTTCCAAATTCACTCATCAAGATAATATTCCGCTTTCCCCGATTGCTTTGTTATCTATTATCAGCTTATCTTCTAAACGGTTTCTTTCCTGACTCAACTAAGACACCTATTTTTCTTCCACTCTTCAAGTCAGGATCTCGTTCGGAGGTAAATAACTACCAAGGTGTTCATTCAACCCCGGCTCTTGCCAAACTTCTGGAAAAAATCATTTTTAATCAAATTCTCGATTTTTGCGTAGAAAATTAACTATTAAGTGCCTCACAGCATAGATTTTTACCTGGAAGATCATGCGAAACATGCATATTAGCATGCCTTAACCTGGTTAATTTACTTCATAATGAATAGCAATCAGTCATCGTGATTAACTTCGACCTTCGTAAAGCTTTTGAAAAGGTGCCTCATAGGCGCCTTTTAGTGAAACTGGAAGCCCTAGGAATCAGGCCTCCCCTCCTCGGTTTCATTGCCTCCTACTTGTCTTACCATAGCCAGAAGGTCTTAGTAGGCTAAATCTACTCGATGCCTCAGCCGATCACGAGTGGCATATTACAAGACACGGTTTTAGGTCCCCTCCTGTTCATTCTTTACATCAATGAAATTTCAACAGTGTTAATAATTCAGAAAATTTCATTTATGATGATGACCTTAAGTTTATTTACTCATTTTTTAAGACATGGTCAGTACTTGTGTTGATAAAGTTAACGAAGACTTGCGTAC
This sequence comes from Ligula intestinalis, assembly GCA_036362985.1. Taxonomy (NCBI): domain Eukaryota; kingdom Metazoa; phylum Platyhelminthes; class Cestoda; order Diphyllobothriidea; family Diphyllobothriidae; genus Ligula; species Ligula intestinalis. The sequence goes on from JAYGXS010000937.1 coordinate 10,919, forward strand.
TCTCTCAAGTTGGAGCGCTACATGGCGGATGGAGGTTTCTGCATCCAAATGTAGTTTCTTCAGTTTTGATCCCGCAAGGCTTCCTGAACACATAATCTTCCAAAATAGTCCTGTGTTAGAAAGATCTACGATAAATGATTTTAGGCTTGCTTACACGAATAAGCTGGCATTATCACCTCATGCAGATCGAATTTCTGCCAAGGCCGCACAGATATGTGGGTTTATATTACATCATTTTTTCCTTCCAGAAACGAAGTAAAAACTATACCGCATGTTTGTTCTTCTTATACTGCAATACTGCTGCCCGCTTTTTGGCCTCAAGACCCAGCATGACAGAAGTAAGATTGAAAAGATTCAGCGAGTTTTTACTCGAAAATATTTTCCGTTAATGTGTCTGGTATGTGTTATACAGATAGATGTCAATAAGCAAACATTGAACTTCTTTGGATAAGAAGACTGAAAGCTGGTTAATTCTTTCTGCTTCGCGTAAACAAAAGTCCTAATCTCCCACAAATTAACGCTCTCCTTCCAGCAGACCAAACTTACGCTACCTTTAACTTCACCCCGTAGATCCACACCTAACCGTTCTCGTTTTTTTTACCTCAAAATATGCTTTTATTTCGAACAACCTTCCCCTCAATATTAGACTGTCTTCTACACTGTCGATTTTTAAAGGCAGAATATATAAGCATTTAAATTTAGAGGAAATAAAGTCGTTACTGTCTGTTTCCTTTCCAAACACGCAAGTTGTAGATTTAAAAAAGCGTCCTCCTGGCATTCGAAGCTCTTCCCAGGATACTAAAATGGTATCTTAATACGTAAGCATTTCCGTCTGCAGAGTCAAGCATCAATTCCAAAGGCTGCAAATTCTTCTCCGTTTTTGCAACCTTCCCTGTGGTCTTCGAGATTGGCTCTGGAATCTGGTGGTTCTCAACTCGATAATGTTGCCTTGACTTCTACTGCCTTCTCATGTTGTCCCGGATGACGCCTTCTTAACTCAACGATATATAATTTTTTCGCATGACCATGAACGTCCCGAACCCTCAACATCAGGTCGCAAACCAACCACATCAAACCCTTTTACCTATTAAGACAGTTTTTTTTCCTTAAGTTTTTTTGAACTCAGCGGCCCGCTGAACTCATCCATCGATCTTGGAGTTTTTTTTACTGTCGATGTCAATTATTTTATAAGAGTTAACTGCTTATCATCATAACAATTTTATTTTCACGATAGCACAAAGTTTGTAACGACAGGGCCCCTTGGGCCTTAAATATAAAAATTATCATGATTATTATTATTTGCAGTATTATTATTTTTTGTCCATGACATGGCCAGCTTTGTGGGCGTCTTTCCCAAGGATCTCCTCCTTATATTCTTGGTCGAGGGATCTTACAACAGGAATTTTTCTGTTGGTTTTGAACATATATATACTTTAGTTGGGCTTAGCGTCAGGGTCCTGCCGTTTCTATTTAGTTGGCATTCTGACATAGACTATGGTGTGCATTTTGAAACAGAGAACACATTATCACTCGTATATCGGGCTGGATATTTCAAGTGACAAGGTTCCTGCGCATAAAATAAAAAAACACATGGATACCTTCACAGTGGTTTATTTATCAAGTGGTTTAAGACACACAAACAATATTCTGCAATGTAACTAAAGCACAGATTTTTGTGCATACCTTTGACAAAGTAATGGTTATAACATTTAAACTAAAATCCTACATTTATTTATAATCTAGTCATGTAGTTACCTTCCTATCTGTCGGTATTAAACTCTTTTCAGCTTATTTTATTGTCACCTATACCATTAGAGCCTTTCTCTTCTCAATAAGATGTCTTGGGAACCCCGTATTTTAGCAAAAACACACAAATATATGTATGTGCATATACCTTAGTTTATCAATAACTACATTATATTTTTAAAAACCACCGTGGCTCCTTGAATGACACTTTTCTGAACGCAAGTTCGTAGGAAAATCACAGCAGTCAGTGACTGATAGAACGTGAGAGAATCTACCTAGGTCGGTAAACTAGACGCAAACACCATTGCACAATGCACGAAGTTCTGCCCAAATTTATTTCCCATTGTGTAGTCTAATACTTTGCCTTTTCAGGCTTAATACATTGAGCTATTCAAAAAAGCACCTTGATAAAACATTTAAGATGATGGGAAAGTATTAAGTCCTGAAGGATCCCGTTTTCTGAATAAAACCAGTCCATGCAAAATACGATAACCTTGAGGCGAAAACGTCGTTCGATATGTGTCTACGATGCTATGATTGGTTACATAGCACAGAGAGACTAAACTGAAGATCAATAAATTTTAAAGTGGAGCACACTTCTGTTCCTGGTTATATGTAACGTCATATGCATACCGCATTCGTCTGAAAATTTTTGGTTATAAATTCTTCATTGTTAGTTGCGTTGCATGTGAATCAATTGCATAAAATATATAGTCATTGTGATTTTGTTAGACACCTCAACATGTGCAAGAAAATGACGAGATTTTCCTTTGGTATTGAAATATCTGCCATCAGATTAGGTCCTTGTTGATAAAACTGTGATGGATCTCCAAAAGTTAGGCGAATAAAATAAGTTTCCCAGCTACTATGTCACCGTCTTCTCAGTGGAGCATGAAACAAAAAATTACTATATGTTGTTTTATCTATTTTGCGAAAAATTACAGTGATAACAACTGTGATTTTCATGGTTATCAAAATATACATTTTCAATATGGCATCAATCGTTAAAGCAGCATAACTAATAAACCCTTTCTTCACGCACGCTGCACTTCGAAAACGGTCGTTAGGAACTTGTTTGCTTATGCAGATGGCGCTCCTAGCCGTGTTGGTTCATCGCAAGACTGACAGGAACCTAGAGAAGACGGTTAACAGGAAAGCCAACAACACACCTCAGATACTGAACTACCAATGCAACCACTTATTATCTCACAAACGCAGCTGTGTACGAATTCTGTACAAAAGATCTGAAACTCACTGCAGTGAAAGAGCGGACAAGGTGGCCGAACACCGCTATCAACAGCGGAGTTTCATAAAGCGCAGAGGACGGGTCAACCTAATAAGAAAGCCAACGGCGGGCGCTACCGTATGCTGCAAACGTGTCCGAAGCCGCAGCTCGACTCCTGCAGCCATTAGGTATCGGCATCACCCATAGACCCGAAGCAACGATCCGTTGATTGATAATTAAACCGAAGGCTCCCCTGTCCCAAGTTGAAGTGGCCAACGTCGTGTATCGGATCAAATGTAGTTTCAGCGAAGTAAAGTTTGTCGGGTCAACGGGCAAGCGATTGCAGACCCGCATATTCGAACACGAAGGAGTGGTAGGCTGACAAAAAGAACGCTCTCTATTCGCAGAAGATCGTGCAGCTACAGATCATGCGTTCACTTTTCAAGACGATGAAGTCATGGGGCGAGGATGGGACCAAATAGTTAGGGAGACAATTGAAGCCTGGCATACCACATCCAATTCTTTCAACCACTCTGTGAGGCTGCCGGCAGCTTGTGGTAAGAGTACTTGTCTGACTCTGCAGAATACAGTCTAACACTATATATACGGCTAACGTAATAGAGACGACAAACAATGTATGGTATGTAAGATATTAAGAAAAGCTTACAACCGTAATAGTCAGAAACACGAGGATAAAATTGTACCGGTGTTGTCAGTTCATTCAAAGTCCAGGGATAATCAAGGAACAAGGAGACGAGAATGTTTAAGGTCACAAATAGTCGAGGACCACCACAGTACCTCCCGCCTACACCGAAGGCGGCGTAAAGAAACGATGCCGAAGGAAAATATAAACGTCTAAAAATGGTGAGATACAAGCCGGTCAGGAAAGTGAACGTGGCGTCCACTGCGGGTAATGTATGCAGGAGGCGCTGGGCAAAAGTGGCTTGTAACTAGAATGCTGGAGGGGATGGAGGGAGGAGTAACTATCGCTGGCAGTGGAGATGTGGGAAGAGGGAACACACGGGATGGAGGAATTGAGGGTTGGGGAGCAAGGGAAGTAGAAGCAGAGGGCTCGTCCGGCGGAATGTCCGGTACAGCGGCTTTGAGGCGGTCCACGCTCACGACCTCCTCTCGTGTTCCGCGAAGGATGCGGAAGGTCTTATCCCCGCGAGAGATAACCCGGAACGGGCCGTCATAGGGAGTTTCCAGTGGTCTGCGAATCCGATCACATCGTAAAAAGACGTGAGAGCATGTCGCCAAGTCTTTTTCGAGGTAAGACTGGGAGACAGCAGGCCTTGGTGGAACCGGGGATAGCGTCCGCAGAAACTGCCGGAGGCGATGCAGGAGGTTCGCATGATCCTTGACCGCACCTGGAAGGGATGGCGAAATCATCTCGCCGGGAAGTCGAACAGGGGCGCCGAACACCAGTTCAGCGGCGGAACAGTCAAGGTCCGGCTTGAGGGCGGAGCGGATGCCTAACAGGACCAGTGGAAGATTGTCTGTCCAGTTTTCCGGATCGACTGCAGCGCGGAGGGAGGCTTTCAAGGTCCGATGAAAGCGTTCCACCATTCCGTTGGCAGCCGGATGATAGGCTGTCGTGCGAGTTCGCAAACAGCCTAAAAAGGAGAGAAGAGTCTGGAATAGAAACGACTCAAATTGGGCACCTCGATCAGTCGTGATGGTAGAGGGAGCACCAAAAATGGCAACCCAACGACTAAGGAAGGCCCTGACTACTGTTGGAGCTGACATATCGGGAATTGGGATCGCTTCGGGCCACCGAGTGTATCGATCCACACAAGTCAGAAGGTAGGAGCAGCCATTGGATAGAGGCAGGGGACCTACAAGGTCGAGATGAACATGGCGGAACCTCGCATCGGGGCTGGGGAAGATTCCGATGGGTGCCTTATTGTGCCGGTGGACTTTACTTCGTTGACAAGCAGGACAAGCTCGAGCCCAAGTCTTCAAATCCTTATGCATCTTCGGCCACACAAAGCAGCGGGAAACCAGCTTGTCGGTGGCTCGACTCCCAGGGTGAGAAAGGTCGTGCAGGAAGGAGAACACATTGCGTCGAAGGGACGGCGGCACAAAGGGGCGATGAGAGGAGGTAGAAACGTCACAAAGAATGGTGCCGTTGCCAGTCGTCAGCGGCAACTCCTGGAGTTGGAGTCCGGAAACATCTTCGTCACAGGGTGAGCCAACACGGCGTTGTTCGGCAGCCATCTCAGCGAGGTCGATCCCAGGGGTAAGTTGCAAATGAGCAATAGAGGGCCTGGACAATGCGTCAGCCACCTTATTGCGTGACCCACCGATGTGGCGGATATCTGAGGTGAACTGAGAAATATAGTCCAATTGGCGAATCTCCCGGGGATTCAACTTGTCTGACTGCGACTTCAGGGCAAAAGATAATGGCTTGTGGTCAGAGAAAACTGTGAATTCTCTGCCCTCGAGCGCGTGCCGGAAGTGTTTCACGGCGAGGTAGACGGCAAGAAGCTCCCGTCCGAATGTGCTGTAACGCGATTCGGCAGGTTTTAACTTCCTAAAGAAGAAAGCTAAAGGCTGAGCCTGACCTGAAAGATGCTGCTGGAGAACCGCGCCGACTGCAACATTTGAAGCATCAACCATGAGTGAAATGGGAGCATCGGGAACTGGGTGCATCAAGAGGACGGCGTCGGCTAGGGCAACCTTAGTCTTGTCGAAAGCTGCGAGGGCATCTGCAGATAGCTCGAACGAACCTTTGGGACCCGAAAGGAGGTTCGTGAGTGGCAAAATAGTGTCAGCACAGTTCGGAAGAAACCGGCGGTAAAAACTCACCATGCCCAAAAATCGCTGCAGCTGACGCTTTGAAGAAGGAAGTGGAAAATCTCGAATAGCCGCAACCTTAGAAGGGAGAGGATGGATGCCGTTGGTATCAACGAGGTGTCCAAGAAACTCGAGAGAGGGAACGCCAAAGACACACTTGGACGGGTTAAGGACAACGCCAAATTGTTGAAGGCGGTCAAACACCGTTGCAAGATGCTCCATGTGGTCTTCGGTGGTAGAGCTGGCAACCAAAAGATCATCAATATAGGCATAAACGAAGGGAAGGCCACATAGTACCCTATCAACAAACCTCTGGAAGGTTTGGGAGGCATTGCGAAGTCCAAACGGCATTCGCAAGAACTCAAAGAGGCAAAAAGGGGTAGTGACGCCTGTCTTGGAGACATCTTCTTTGGCTATCGGAATTTGATGAAATGCGCAGACCAGGTCAATCTTTGAGAACATACTGTTGCCGTATAGTGCACCGGCAAAGTCCTGAAGATTCGGTACTGGATAGCGATCTGGGATCGTAACGTTGTTCAAGGCCCGGTAGTCACCACAGGGACGCCAGTCACCAGAATCAGCCTTAGGTACCATGTGAAGGGGTGAAGCCCATGGACTGTCAGATTGGCGGACAATGCCCATCTGAAGCATGTGCTCGAACTCGGCCTTAGCAGCAGTAAGTCGTCCAGGCGCGAGACGACGAGGGCGAGAGAAAACAGGAGGACCTGTGGTTCGGATATGATGAACAACATCATGCGACGGTGTAGAAGAACTAAAGGTTGGACAGATTATACCAGGATATCTCGCAAGAAGTTGGCGAAATGGACAGCCAGGATCAGGGTCCAAGACGGCGAGTTTGTGGGACTCTTCAGATGAAGGAATACCTGGAGAGGTCAACTTCGTAGTCTCGTCAAGTATACGGGAACGACGGCAGTCGACAATAAGACCAAAAGCCCCGAGAAAATC
>JAYGXS010000938.1:0-17649 GCA_036362985.1 Ligula intestinalis
TGTGTGTGTGTGTGTGTGTGTGTGTGTGTGGGGGGGGGGGTATGGGGTGTCCAGCTGGGGGTTGAACGTGAAGGTCGTGGCAGATCGCATCATCTTCCTCGCGTAGGTGGTGGCTACGCCTAGCGTCCCTGGCTGGCATCCAACTCTCACTTGTGGCTCCCCGGAGCTAGGCTTTGCCTGGCGGCCACCCCCCGGCTCCCCGTCTCGATCAGCGGGCCAAACCAAGTGAGGGTCTCCGGTGTGTGTGTCCCCACGCCCGGTATGTCCCCGGGTTGCAGCGGTAAGTACCTTAGCAGACGCAGCAGGTGGAAGGAAGTTTTTATCTTTATACCGTTCTCTTGTCCGTCCATCTGTATTTTATTGTTTATTTTCCCTTACCCTTTATTACCCACTTGCTATCACTAGTTGCTTTATCGCTACTATCATTATTGCAACCATTCGCGATCAGTGCTTACATCACAAGCTTAAGCATTTCAGCACTCTCGTAACGTTGCTGTATCTGTGTAATCTACTCGATATCCGGTAGTCTTAACATTGCATCCCTTGCTCTCTATGCTTATGTATGCCTGATTCCACATCTTTTTTACCTTACTATTTTCTGCCCAATTGATATTTACTATCTGTTACTCTAATGACTATCTCTCTCATGTTGTCCCTACTGTCATACCTACACTATTCCGTTTCGTTACTCTTGGCCACCTCCATTGTAACGATGTTTACCCATATAGTCGTTCCACCGTCATGATTAGCATTCTTAGTCAGGTCAGGTCAGGTTTTATTGAGGGAAATATAAGTAAATACCTTTGAACTCCCTATTGGTACAGTTTTTCAATGCATTTGATCTGCAAAACATTTCAGATCAGTGGCGTTGCCAAAAATTTGAGGGCCGACAGTGAAAAAACTCCTTAGGCATTGTTCAGAAGTCTAGGGGTTTGAATGCCATTTGAGAGATTTAAGGAGAAAAACTGTCGCCTGGGGGAGGGGGGGGGTTCAGAGTATATTCGAAGCGGATGGCCTGTGCTAAGAGTGTTTGAAGCATGTCAGGGAGAGTCCATCGCGGTTTTCGCCATAATACCAAGGGTCCCACGAAGAGAAGGTTGCGGAGGTCACGCGAACCTCATCGAGTGTCGGCGATGCGCCCATCGTGCACCCTTGTTGGTTTAACGAGTCTGCCTGCTAATTGACAGAAGAAATATAATCGGTAGTTTTCTAAACAAACATATTACTGAAAATTAGCGAGTAGTATGTTTTTTTATAATGTGATTATTCCACAATTTGCATTCGGCAACTGGCAGTTTATTTTCGGGGGCTCAGTGGCTATTTGTTCTAATTTAATAGTGTCGTAAACATGCCTACAGATGCGTCTGACGTGTGCTCAGATGGCGACATAACAATGTCCGCGGGCAGAGCATTCCAGGCCTGAATTGGGAAAAGTTTTACAAATCCGCGTAGCCTCGGATCACAACGTTTGGTGGATTCGAAGCTTGCAATCCTTGTTAGTTCTTAACTAACATATTACTGAAAATCAGTGAGTAATATGTTTATATACATATATATAATTTCATTCTCGCCATATCCAATTTTAGTGGGCATTTCGGGTATGAAAATCTAAATTTCGCTTGAATGCATCCACAGATGGGGACATAACAATTTCCTCGGGGAGTGCATTCCAAGCTTCAACTACTCTATTACCAAAGAAGAACTTGCGCGTGTCTAGTCTGGCCCCTGTTATGCGTAGTTTGAAGAGATGCCCTCTTAAGTTGGTCGTTGTTGCTAACTCGAAGAAGTCGCCAGGTAGAAGACAGCAGTCCTGCCCGCGCATTATACGAAATGCTTGTATCAGATCGCCACGTAGCTGTCTGTAACTTAACGGAAATAGATCGAGATTAGCTTAACGTCTTTCGTAGGGTAAAAAGCTCTGACCAGTAACCAGTTTGGTCGCGCGCCTTTGGACCTTTTCGAGGGAATTTAGGTCTTTCGCGGTCCAGGGTTTCCATGCTTGCATTGCGAACTCCAACTTCGGCCGCACAAATGTTCCAAAGACCTTAGCAAAGCAGTCTTTATCGAAGGCACAGAAAGCCCTTTTGACAAGATAGAGGACGGACATCGCAGACTTGGCTACTTTTGCGCAGTGCAGCGAGGGCTTAAGAGACGTAGAGATCCATACTCCCAAATCTTTCTGCGCGTCGACTTCTTGCAGTTGGATGCCATTTAGGCTGTAAACCATGGGGTTCTGAGAGCTGGGTCGGCCATCTCGTAGGATACTGCATTTGTTCTCGTTAAACGGCAAAAGCCAGTCTTGAGACCAAGTTTGAAGACGATTTAGGTTTAGCTGCAAATGTCTTTCGTCAGCTGAATTTCTGATGACGTTCCAAATCTTAATGTCATCGGCAAACATAGCCACATCGCAGTCCAGTTCACGGACGGAGTCATTGACGTATATAATGAACAGTATAGGGCCAAGGACAGAGCCTTGGGGGACACCGCTCTCGACTGCAACGTCTGCCGACTGCTGGTCACCAATATGGACAGTTTGAGAGCGACCAAGTAAGAAGCTTTGAATCCACTTCAGCAGATTTCCTCGAACACCTATTTGGCTGAGTTTGTGCAGAAGTCGTTGATGTGGGACGCTATCAAAAGCCTTCTTGAAGTCGATGTAGATTACATGAAGCGGATTTCCTCCATCAACTGCCCGAGTCCAGCGTTCCAAGCAATGGAGCAGGTTCGTCACGCAGGACCTGCCTCTGCGGAACCCATGTTGCGCATCCGATAGAAGGTTATGCTGCTCTAAGAAACGCATCAGCTCTCGTTTTACTACTTTTTCCATAATCTTGCAACAGATCGAAGTGAGGCTGATTGGTCTATAACTGTTTGCAGCAATCTTTCTGCCACCTTTATACAACGGTGTGATCCGTGCGGATTTCCAATCGGCGGGTAAACAACCTGCGTTAAACGAGGTACTGAAAAGCATAGAAAGCGGTTTGGCTAGCTCCCCAGCAAGTTCTTTCAGTAATTTAGGTGGGAGCTTGCATCCTTAGTAACATCAGTGACGATAATACCCGAAGCAGTTACTCTAACAGCAATCAGATGTCACAGCACTAGAATGCGTAGCAGCGTAAATAGAGAGACTGTCGCGTTCACCACTACTGCTACTAAGGCAGGTACTGCTGCTCCCTCCCCCTACTCCCCAAATACCTTCCCCCCACGGTCTAAAAAGTCCTATGGCGGCGCGACAGCAAAGTTGTAGGCGGCTCGTAACCAAGTGGTCGTTCAAAATCAAATCAATCGTGGCCCATGGTGTTGTTCGGCAGCAGTTACTTGTGACAGGCAGTCCTATTTAGGAGTAGCGCTGCCGCCCCTCGCGAGAGGGTTGATGGTCCTATAAAAGATGGTTCCAAACACGCTGGGTCATGACATCTGCCAGCTGACCGTGGCTGTCAGACTGCATACACGCGGTCGAAACACTACAAACGCAAATCAAAATTTCTCTCCTCCCCAACCTCCCTCTAACCCGTTTCCTTCCCGCAGGACAGCTCCCAGAGCTCACAGGACAACAGCTCAGGGAGCTCAGGTAAGTCCTATCACCTTCGGCGCTTGGAATGTTCGTTCCCTTTTAGATAACACGAGGAGCATCCGACCAGAACGGAGAACAGCGCTCATCGCCCGGGAGTTGGCGCGCTTCAAGGTGGACATCGCCGCACTCAGTGAAACTCGCTTCTCCGGTGAAGGTTCCATAGAAGAGGTGGGTGCCGGCTACACCTTCTTCTATGTGGGCCGTCCGACGGCAGAGCGACGCGAGGCCGGCGTCGCCTTTGCCATCCGGAAGGACATCGTGGGACGACTACCCTGTACACCGCAGGGTATCAACGAACGCCTGATGAGTCTCCGCCTGCCTCTGTGGGGTGGCAAATTCGCCACCATCGTTAGTGTCTACGCTCCTCCGATGACCAGCTCTGACGAGACAAAGAACAAGTTCTACGAGGATCTGCACGCCCTCCTGACCTCTGTGCCGAAGATGGACAAATTGATAGTCCTTGGTGACTTCAATGCCCGCGTCGGCACAGACCACGCCGCCTGGAGAGGAGTGCTCGGACCCCCCCGGCCTCCGAGGACTCAACGACAATGGCCTACTCCTCCTTCGCACCTGCGCGGTGCACCGTCTCATACTGACCAACACCTACTTCAGTCAACCGCTGCAGCACAAGGCGACCTGGATGCACCCCAGGTCTCGTCAGTGGCACCTTCTGGATTATGTCCTTGTGCGGCGACGTGACCAGCAAGACGTGCTTGTGACAAAGGCAATGCCGGGTGCCGATGGTGATACCGATCATCGTTTCATCATCTCCAAGATGCGGATCCGTCTTCAACCACGGAGGAGACCTCAAGGTAAGTGACCGCCAGGTAAGTTGAATACTGATCTGTTAAACTTGCCTGCCAACCGCTTCCGTTTCAGCAACGAGCTGACTCATCAGCTCGATAACCTCCAAATCGCAGACGAGAACACCTCCGTGGAGACCCAATGGCGTCAACTACGGGATGCTGTTCAATCCACTGCAAAACGCATCCTTGGGCCCGCGCCCCGCCCACACCAAGACTGGTTCGATGAAAACGATGCAGCCATCAGCACTCTCATCTCTGAGAAGAATCGCCTCCGCAACGAATATGTCGCTCACCCTACCGACGCCACGAAAGCAGCCTACTACCAAAGTCGCCGTCTTGTACAGCAGCGGCTGCGGGAAATGCAGGACGCTTGGATGGCTCGTAAGGGTGAGGAAATCCAAGGCTATGCGGATCGCAATGAATGGAAGAACTTCTTCGCAGCACTCAAAGCAGTCTACGGCCCCGTAGTGAGGGGCACAGCCCCACTTCTCAGCGCGGACGGTACCACCCTAATCACAGAGAAGACGCAACTTCTGAGCCGCTGGGCCGAGCACTTCCAAAGTGTACTCAACCGGCCCTCTACCACTTCTGAGGCTGCCATTGAGCGGTTGCCCCAAGTCGAAATTAATGCTGATCTCGACCTCCCACCAACCCCTGAGGAGACCATGAAGGCTGTGCAGCAGCTGTCCAGCGGGAAGGCACCCGGGTCCGACGGGATCCCGGCGGAGATTTACAAATATGGTGGCCACCAACTCATAACTCATCTCACCACCCTGTTCCAAGAGATGTGGCGACAGGGCCAAGTTCCCCAGGATTTCAAGGACGCCACTATCGTTCACCTCTACAAGCATAAGGGGAATCGCCAGGTGTGTGACAACCACCGCGGCATCTCACTGATGAATATTGCCGGAAAAATCTTCGCACGCATTCTCCTCAATCGTCTGAATAGCCACCTGGAAGAAGGGCTTCTGCCTGAAAGTCAGTGTCGTTTTCGACGTCACCGCGGCACCACTGACATGATATTTGCCGCGCGTCAGCTGCAGGAGAAATGTCACGAGATGCGGACCCACCTCTACACTACGTTCGTAGATCTGACAAAAGCCTTCGACACGGTGAACCGACCCGGACTTTGGAAGGTTATGCAGAAGTTTGGCTGTCCGGAACACTTCACCCACATGGTTCGACAACTCCATGATGGGATGATGGCGCGCGTCACGGACTACGGAACGCTGTCGGAAGCCTTTGCAGTGACCAATGGAGTGAAGCAGGGCTGTGTCCTCGCACCCACCCTCTTCAGTCTCATGTTCTCTGCCATGCTGATGGACGCCTACCGTGACGAGCGTCCCGGAATCCCCCTCAACTACAGAACGGACGGAAACCTCCTCAACATTCGTCAGATGCAGGCCTCCACGCGCGTCTCCACAACCACAATTCATGATCTGCTGTTTGCGGACGACTGCGCTCTCAACATCACCACCGAAGCAGACATGCAAAGGAGCATGGACCTCTTTGCAGCAGGTTGCGCCAACTTTGGTCTCACAATCAACACGGACAAGACGGTGGTTATGCATCAACCGCCGCCAGGTGCTGACCTCAACCCCGCACGCATCAACGTCAGCGGAACCGTACTGCAGAACGTGGACAATTTCACCTACCTCGGCAGTACGCTTTCCCGCAACACTAAAATAGACGCCGAGATTTCCCGCAGAATCTCAAAAGCCAGTCAAGCCTTCGGTCGGCTACAAGCCTCCGTATCGAATCGTCATGGTATTCAACTGTCAACGAAATTGAAGATGTACAAGGCTGTTGTGCTGTCAACACTCTTGTACGGAGCGGAGACTTGGACTGTCTATGCTAGCCAAGCGCGGAAACTGAACCATTTTCACATCAGCTGCCTACGCCGCATATTGAAGGTGAAGTGGCAGGAGAGGATTCCGGACACGGAAATCCTGGAGAGAACGGTAGTTCTCAGCATCCAGGCCATGCTCAGGCAGATACAACTGCGCTGGAGCGGACACGTGGTACGTATGAATGATGAACGGCTGCCCAAGCGACTGTTCTATGGCGATGTCGCCGTAGGTACTCGTCGCAAAGGAGGACAGAAGACACGCTACAAGGACACCCTGAAGAACTCCCTGAAGCGTCTCCAAATCAACACGCTGAACTGGGAGGAGCTTGCCCTGGACCGAACCGCGTGGCGAAGAGCGGTCAAAACGGGCGCAGCAATCTACGAAGCTAGTCGGATCGCCGCCGCCAAGGCAAAACGGACGGCACGCAAGTCTCACAATCCACGGACGCTCGCTGCCACCACCCAAGCCCTTCCAACGTGTCCGCGTTGTCAACGCACCTTCCGTGCACGCATTGGCCTGGTCGGTCACCTCCGGAAGCCGTGCAACCCTCCTCCGACAGCATGCACGTCGACTGCACCAAACACTCCACCAGACCCTACTCCACCCTCCACCTTGACGGCAATCACCGACGCGAGAGATGCCTCATTGCCCTCGTCCACCGACTCCAACTCACCCACAACTTCTTCCACTCCCTCCGACACATTACCGCCCGCAACAACTTCCACACCTGAACCTCCCACCAGCTCTGAGGGCCTGATATGCCCTCACTGCAATCGCACATTCACCTCACGCATCGGTCTAATCAGTCACTTGCGAATCCATCGCACAGAGACAGGCGAACTAGTGCCTGGAGCACCAACACACAGGCGAGACCGCCGCCTTCACTGCCCACACTGCCCCCGATCATTCGCTCATCGCATGGGCCTACTAGGTCACATGCGCATTCACGACAGCGGCACTGACCGTGATGTCGGCACACCCAGCACCTCACACATCCCCACCACCAGCCTCAGCCACACTCACTAGTCGCCTCGCGTCACGCTTGCGTCGACAAGTTTGTCGGGAACACAGGTGAGTGCCTCCTCCCTCAGGTAAGTGGAGGTCGTTCTTGCTGAATTTGTCGAACACTGTCTTGCCTTTTACTACCCCATAATAGCTGCGGTCTTGAATTAAATAGCTTGGTTTAGTGGCAGTATCGCTCCGCACAGGACATGTATGTTGTCACCCAACTTAGTGTCGGACTCCTGGCAATAGCCGTACTGGGTACCGTGTCCTTTACTGAGGTAATCTCCTTCTTTCCGTACTCAACTGAGCCGTCAACTTAGCACAGGCGTACTCGCGTTAAGTGCAGCCGTTTGCTATCAAATCCCAGGCGAATAAGCACGCTGTCGGACGCCCCCGACAGCTCGCCTCTCATATGACGGCATGGGAAATCAGATAATCGATTTTAATGAAGTTACATCGATAGCTCGCGCCATGGGTTTATGAGATAGGGGGGGGAGGGCGGCTAAACATAGTGACTCATGGTTTCCTCGTTCAGGGGGTAACGCCAACTGGACTGAATCGTACTGAAGCGCCCTTAGAGTGCATGCGCACTGAAAAGATTAACAACTTCACACCTCTCTACGTCGGCCGCATCAGTCAAATTAGCACGGGGCTTACTGATTCTTTTTTTGCTTCTCTTTTCCGCACTTCTACCATACTGTATTTATATTACTCGCTTCATTACCGCACTCACACTCATAATAGCTGCGCCTAAAATTCTGTCTTTAGCACAAACGACAGCCTCAGTAGTTACTGAAGATTCTCTGCTGCAAGGTAAGTTGAGATTTTACTCTCATTGTTCTTTTCTATACTTCATCTCCTCTCCTCTCTCTCGGCCTGTCTGCGTTCCCCCTAGCCTCCTCTCCCTATCTCCCTCTTTTCCTTTTTCGATTTTTCCCCTTCTTCCTTTACCCTCCTCCTTCTTCCTCTTTTTCTTCTACTTCATCTTCCTTCTACCCCTCCTCCTATTCTTCTTCTTCTTCCTCTTCCTCTTTTTCGTTTTCTGCACTCTCACAATTGCAAAGTTCACCAATTATCTCTTGCTCTCCTTTCAGCCTCGCCCACGGACGCCGACCGTCAACGGAGCATGGGTAGTGCCTTTCAGTCGTTGACTGACTGGCTACCCCCCTAAGGAGGGTGTTGGCCCAGACTTCATGCAGGGCTGCTCTCACCCTTCTGAGATCCAATGGTCTGTATGCACATGCAATGCCAGTCTTCAGCCAACCACGGTCCCTGCGGCCTGGAAGGCGCTGGCATTTTCTCTCACTTCTGATTCCCTGTAGGTGACTGCGCTCACGCTCCCACTGGGTTTCAGGCCCCACTGCGGGTGCCCGAGAAGCTAGGCGGTCACTATGCGGTGGGGGAGAGAGTGAGGTTGACCTCGGCGCGATTCTTCCCTCACTATAATAAATCTGAATGCGTCTGAATCTATCACGGTGCGCTAAAAGCCGTGGCTTGGAGGGTCTGCCAACTGACGGGAAAAATCGGACCCCTACGTAGCTGCTCCTTCTGTACGCGTGTGTCTGTGTGTGCGTACGGGAGGAGAGGGAGGACTGAGAGTCAGGCTGCAATGGCTGCCTTTTAATGTGGCCTTTATGGCGCTCCCACGCAGTCGGGAGCATACCTAGCGAGATGGCTGTGTCAAGTGTGCGCGTGCTGAGTGTTTATCGCGCCAGCCATCTATACCTTCCCTCATCCCCGGTCTTATTGACTTTGTCTTTACACCGGATACGGAGGTGGGAGTGGCGAGCGAGTGGGTAGATTCTGTGCAAGTCTGCCTAAACTTCTTTTGTCTCTCGCACGAGTTCTCTGCGTTGCTCCTGCTTGCTGTCGCTTACGTATTGCTTGCCCAGCTCGCCTTTGTGTCAGTTGCGGCTTGCTTCAGCGTTTGCTGCGGCTTGTTGGAGCGCGTGGTGCCCATCGTCGAATTCAACGGGGGAGATGTCGTGTGTGTGTGTGTGTGTGTGTGTGTGTGTGTGTGTGTGTGTGTGTGTCCCTCTCAGGAGGGTGTTGGCCCAGGCTTCATGCAGGGCTGCTCTCACCCTTCTGAGATCCAATGGTCTGTATGCACATGCAATGCCAGTCTTCAGCCAACCACGGCCCTGCGGCCTGGAAGGCGCTGGCACTTTCTCTCACTTCTGATTCCTTGTTGGTGACTGCGCTCGCGCTCCCACTGGGTTTCAGGCCCCACTGCGGGTGCCCGAAAAGCTAGGCGGTCACTATGCGGTGGGGGAGAGAGTGAGGTCAACCTCGGCGCGATTCTTCCCTCACTATAATAAATCTGAATGCGTCTGAACCTATCACGGTGCGCTAAAAGCCGTGGCTTGGAGGGTCTGCCAACTGACGGGAAAACTCGGACCCCCACGTAGCTACTCCTTCTGTACGCGTGTGTCTGTGTGTGCGTACGGGAGGAGAGGGAGGACTGAGAGTCAGGCTGCAATGGCTGCCTTTTAATGTGGCCTTTATGGCGCTCCCACGCAGTCGGGAGCATACCTAGCGAGATGGCTGTGTCAAGTGTGCGCGTGCTGAGTGTTTATCGCGCCAGCCATCTACACCCTCCCTCATCCCCGGTCTTTTTGACTTTGTCTTTACAACGGATACAGAGGTGGGAGTGGCGAGCGAGTGGGTAGATTCTGTGCAAGTCTGCCTAAACTCCTGTTTTCCCTCGCGCCAGTTCTCTGCGTTGCTCCTGCTAGCTGTCGCTTTCGTGTTGCTTGCCCAGCTCGCCTTTGTGTCAGTTGCGGCTTGCTTCAGCGCCTGCTGCGGCTTGTTGGAGCGCGTGGTGCCCATCGTCGAAATTGACGGGGGAACTGTCGTGTGTGTGTGTGTGTGTGTGTGTGTGTGTGTGTGAGTTAAGTCCCTCTGGGTCGCCGCATAAGTGCCGGCGCCTGTGGGTTTAGCGCATAATGAAACCGTTCGCAAAAGCGCACCCGTCCCCCCACCACCAATACCATGAGCATGGAGAGCCAGCAACAGCGAGGAAATAATTGAACGGTATTTATATGTGCACTTATTTGTGTTCAATAGCAATTTATCCGTGATTAAAATATATTGGTAACATTAGAAGTCAGTTTATGGCAAACAATTGTTTTCAGCAACTCTTCATCAGAACAAACATTTGCAAGGGAAATTAACGCTGTACATAACAATAAAAGTTTGAATAGGTAGAAAAATCAATGATTATCTTACACGGGCGCTGATTGGCCAAAATGGACTATGTCAGTTTGCGCATGTAGGCCAAGTCAGCGTGTTCGTTGAGGGATTGTCGCTAGTTTGCAGGGGCGAAATCCTATCGCCACCTGGTGTCGGTTTAGGCCATAGAAGTGACAGAGCTTGTGTCAGAGTCTTCTGACAACACAGCACTGGATTTGCTAGCCTTATAGCTACTGCTTCGGCTGTTGCAAGCATCCTTTGGCGTAGGCCTTTGGAAAAATTATATGGTGTCTTGTAGACCACCCGAAAGGCTTCGTTAGTATCGACTCGATGGTTCGTATCAACTAGATGTGCGAGAATAGCACTCGAGCTCGATCTAGTTTCTCCTTTACTTAGCTAGGTCGGTAGGTGCTCACTTACCCTCGTTTTGAGATGCCTCGTTGTACGGCCGATGTATCCCGCTCTACAGGAGCAAGTGAACGAGTAAATGCACATTTATGTGGCATTCAAAGGGAGTCGGTCTTTACCTCCCAATCGTAGGAGGGGAGAGTTCGTAAAGAGCACCCGTAAGTTCGCCGCTGGGAAAGCATTTGTGATTGCAGTCCTCAAACGTCGTCTGACCAGCTCGCTGGTTGCATCGCCTAAGAAAGGCAGTCTTATGAACACGGCTTTCTTTTCTGCAGTTAAGGTGACAGGCTACTTGGTGCGTTCGCCAATATTTCTGAGGATGAACCTTTCCGGGTATCCATTTTCAATTAGTGTATGCTGCAGCTGTTGGAGTTCTGCTTCGACAGTTTCAGGAGAACAGATCTGTCGAATTCTAGCTTCTAATCCCTGGTCTAGATTTCGTTTTATATTGAGGGGAACAAAACTGTGGAAGTTAGTGTATTGGTCTGTCCAGGTTTTCTTTCGGAAATCCTTGCGTAGGCTAGATCCATCCTCTTGTCTTCGCAGGAGGACATCAAGGAACGCAATTTCATCGTCCACTTCAGTCTCAGCAAAAAATTTGAGCGATGGGTGAGCGCTGTTAAAGTTCGCGACCAAAGCGTCAATGTCAGCGTTATAGTCTTTCAAACAGAAGGTATCATCTACATATCGACCGTAGAATGCAAGGTCACTGATGATGTCCCCTAGACTCGTTTTCTCGACCTTGACCATAAAGACATTTGCAAGAAACGGTCCAAGTGGTGAGCCCATCGCCACACCATCAATCTGTCTGTAAAACTGACCATTGCAGAGAAATTGGACATTGTGTGTGCATTGCGTAAAAAATCTTTGAGGGTTTTCACGGGCATACCTTTCTGGTAGTTAGTGTCCCGAATAACGACGCAGAGGTAGTTTATGGTTTCTTCCACGGGTACGTTGGTGAATAGTGAAGATACATCCAATGAGAGCATCTTACTGCTTGCAACGTTCATATTCTTTATAGCTTTGACAAATTCAAATGTGTCTTTCAGGCTTCGAGGATATATGAAACTTCCAAGAGGTTTCAGCTTTTCTACCAGCCATTTAGCAATGGTGTTGTAAGGGGAGTTTCTCATATCCAAGAAAGGACGTAAGGGTAGCCCCTGTTTGTGAATTTTCGGAAGTCCATACATTGTAGGTATCGTCGTTCCTACAGGTCTTGGTGTTACAAGCTCTTTGTCAGTCAAAAGACCTTGTTTATGGAGGTCTTCGAAAATTGTAGTCAGCTGACCTTCAACATTATCTGTCAGATCTTTGTCCTTCGCAGCATTTGAGAACTTTGTATGATCTGCTAAAATTGCTTCTACTTTTGCGATGTAATCCTTTTTTATCCATCAGTACTATTCCAGATCATTTGTCTGGTCTGGTAAGCATGATATTTTCATTTCTTCGTAGCTCTTGTTGATACGAACCATCGAGTCGATACTAACGAAGCCTTTCAGGTGGTCTACAGGACACCATATAATTTTTCCAAAGGCCTACGCCAAAGGATGCTTGCAACAGCCGAAGCAGTAGCTATAAGGCTAGCAAATCCAGTGCTGTGTTGTCAGAAGACTCTGACACAAGCTCTGTCACTTCTATGGCCTAAACCGACACCAGGTGGCGAAAGGATTTCGCCCCTGCCAACTAGCGACAATCCCTCAACGAACACGCTGACATGGCCTACATGCGCAAACTGATATAGTCCATTTTGGCCAATCAGCGCCCGTGTAAGATAATCATTGATTTTTCTACCTATTCAAACTTTTATTGTTATGTACAGCGTTAATTTCCCTTGCAAATGTTTGTTCTGATGAAGAGTTGCTGAAAACAATTGTTTGCTATAAACTGACGTCTAATACTAACCATGGGAAAATTTGCGGAACTTAAACAAATATTGGTAACAAGCAATTATGGCAGAATTGATTTGATCAATTAAATTTCGGGACTGCTCATCAGCTGCAGCCTGTCTTTGCATGGAATTAATAACGAGTGGACAATAGCACAATTTGAATGTCGACAAAATCGATAAAAGCAAGGTCAATTTACACGCAAGTGAACATCCATATTGTCAACTTAACTTGTGAAGGGGTGGAAATTTTTGGGAAGGAAATAACACAAAAACAAACTAAAGGTGAATAAATGTAGGCCTATTGTCACCAAGGCAGCCGTAGGTTAGCCACATCTTCTAATTGCTTACATAGGTCGGGTTTCTCCCGCCGTATATAGGCTGCTTCCATGTAGCGTAATGTCCGGTTTGTTCGTGCTCGTAAAAGAACTCGGAAAGATTTTTTCGGATCGACAGAGTGACCACTGTCCAATAGATGTTTTGTAATAGAGGACCGAGGCACTTTGTCGTCCTGTTTAAAAAGCCAAGCGGGTAAATGTTTAGCTGCCCTGGTCGCCAGTTGCCCTTGCGTTCGCCCGATGTTCTTGCATCCGCAAGTGCATGTAAATTCATAGACGCAGTTTGGAGTGGCGTGCAAAGGCAAGGCATCGTTTGTACCGTTAACGGAAAGGCCTTGAATGGGGCTATGGAACACCAATGCAACTGCATTGTACGGTCTATGGTGCATCGCAAACGTCGTTTGGTTGTATTTGATACATTGTCACCCTTGAAGGGTAAAGATATAAAAACGGGCTTTTTCTGAACAGACTGTTCCGTAATTTTCAGCAGTAAAGGTTTGTTGTATTTCTGAATGAAAGGTGAAGGATATCCACGCTTAAGTAGGGCTTCTTTGAAGCGGGCAATTTCTGTTGGTAAGGGTTCATTGGAGCAAATTTTCTCAGCTCGCTGGAAGAGAGTTAGTACCAAGTTTTGTTTCCACTGGATTGGCACAAGACTAGTAAAGTGTAGGTACTGGCCCTTCCAGGTAGCCTTGTGATAAACACTTCGCCTTATTGAACCATCAGCCTCTCTAAACAGGAGGACGTCAAGAAAAGGCAACTTGTTGTTTTGCTTCATTTCCATCGTGAACTTTATCTTTGGATGCAATTTATTCATGAATCGAAGAAGGTTTTCAGCTTCTTTTTTGGTTTCAACTATAGTAAAGATATTATCGACGTAACGTCTGTATAAAATTGTCTTGTTTAGTTTTGATGACTCGTTTTCTTCTAAATGACCCATAAATATGTCAGCAAAAGTAGTTCCAAGTGGACTTCCCATTACCACTCCATCGATTTGTCTACATCAATGCCCGTTAAAGAGAAGTTGCAAATTCTTCGTACATAGTGTAAGCAATTCCCTTAGTATATCAGGTGGTAGACGGGTATCGGATGCATGAGTACGAATGACGTCGATTGTCTCGTCCAATGGTACGTTTGTAAATAAGGATTCAAAGTCCAAAGAAATCATAAATTTGTTGGAAATATTAAGGAACTTAATAGCTTCAACAAATTGAAAAACATCCTTTAGTCACGTAAGTGGAGAACATGTTCCTAATGGGCTTTAATTCCTTGACAAGCCATTGTGCTAGCTTGTGTTGAGGAGAATTAATCATACACAAAATTGGCCGCAAAGGTATGTCTTCTTATGTGTTTTGTGCAGACCATATAGTCTAGGCATGTAAGTTCCTTTAGGCTTTATGGATAATGCAGTTGCAGTATTAATCCCATGCAAAGAGAGGCTGCAGCTGAGGAGCAGTCCCGAAATTTATTTGATCCAATTAATTCTGCCATTATTGCTTGTTACAAATTTCTTCATGGGAAAAAATGTTTTAAAATATATTGTTCTGAAAAATTCTCATTTTAAGAGACGAGATGAGTAATTTGCTCAGGGGGGTTTAAGAATAAACGATGACCTACTGCAAGGAAAAGAAACCGGATAAGTGTTTTTGGGGATATAGTGATGGGGGCATGATTAACATCATATTTAAATATTTAAGTCAAAGACAGGGTTTAAAGGGTAGACCACGGGCCAATACAGGGCATTACACCGCAATATTCTATAAGATCATTCCATTTTCGTTCTCTCACTAATGTCTTTTCAGTTTTGATTAGGTGAGAGGGAAACTGTATGATATGTAGATATCGCCTGATCCCAAGGTAGGTAACTTTAGTCATGTAACATCTTTTCATTTAACTGTAGATTTTGATGGAAGGATGTAAAAAATTGAACACACGACGTGTTAGATACTATTAAATACTTGCTGAATCAACCAGACTAAGGCTACGTTGAGTTTTAACGTTGAAAAGCGAAAAGAAAAACTGGTCAGTCCGTTGCGTTTGTCAACGATGCTCATCTGCCCACCCTACTGGCCACTGGCGGGCTAGTGAATTGCGTTAGCGATCGGTGAACCTGTATTGGTCGCTGGTGTCCAACGCCCTCCTAACTCTTGACGTCACAGACAAGGCCATTCAGAGCAGGACCTTGCGCGAATGTACTTTTCGGCGTGCCTCCGACCAAACACAAACTGGCGCGCGAGACCGGGACCGCCCACGCCGGTGTCTACCCTCGCGCCGTCCATCCAATCACCACTAGTTTGCTGAAACAAAGCGAGCATTCGGCGGCCGCCCGGGCAGACTGCCGTTAGACGACCCTCGGGATCCCGTCCCGAGCGGGGCGGTCGCGATGACGCCGCATTCTCACACAACCCTCACGGTCAGACGCCCTGCTAGACCGAGTGACAACTGACTCCCAACACTGCTGTACACAATATATAGTTCCTAACACTCTGGCCTTCCCAAGACTCCTCTCTCCCATCTCCTAAGGAACCGAGCCTAGAAGATCGCAACCGTTAGGCTTAAACTCTAATATCCTTACCACCATGCGATAAGCGTTTGTAGGATACGATATAGTCTATCCAAAAATCTGAAATAGGAGTATCCCAACGGTTACGAACTAGTAAATAAGAACAAAGTCGCTTGTGGATAAAAGCACGTGCATGTTCAAAGTGTTATTTAAAAGTTGTGTCAGTTCATGCAAGGCCCCTTTAACTAAGTAAAACAAAGGGCAGTTCAGTTTCACTACAATACTCCCCCTCCTAGGAGAACGGAGTTCGGAAAAAGAAAATGTTAATGTGTGAAGAATATGGGAGTGTTAGGCATATGTTACAAGTTGGTAACGGTCGGGGAAACGGACATGACGTCCGCTGCATTGGGGTGGGGGAAAGCGCGGGGCTAGCACGTGTAAGTCGAGTGGCAATGTACCGGGTGGTGGTTGTTCGGTTGGGGCTGTCGAAGGAGGATCGGTATAAGCCGCCTTCAGTTGATCGACTGAGACCACGTCGGTGCAGCCGCCCCAGGCAATCGTAAAATGCTTGTCCGTGCGAGATAGTACATTATATGGTCCGTCGTAGGGTTGTTGCAGTGGTCGGCGAACACTATCTACGCGAACAAAGGCACATAATCCGTGGAATCCAAATCGGCTAAGCTTTGAGAGTGCCCGAAAAAGTCCCCAGGGATCCATAGGGTAGTACCGTAAACAAGCTCGGTAGAGGAGCACTCCAAGTCAGGCTTGAGGGCAGTACGAATGCCAAGCATGACCAAAGGTAGGTGCTCGCTCCAATGGGAAGGATCGTCGTGAGCTCTGAGCGAGTCTTTGAGTTGACGATGGAAACGTTCAACTAAGCCATTTGATGAGGGGTGGTAGGCTGTCATGCGTATGCGGGAACATCCGAGTAAGTCGATAGGGCTGTAAAAAAGTCTAGATTCGAACTGTTGGCCTCGATCGGTGGTAATAGTTGAGAGGACGCCATAATAGGAGATCTAGTGTTCCAAGAAAGCGTGAGCAACCGAATCTGCGGTTATATCAGTTATGGGGGTTGCAATGGGCTAACGAGTGAATCGGTCAATGGCATTAAGTAAATAGTTGCAACCTAACAACTCGATATGGACATGTGCAAAACATGCATCGGGTGCAAGAAATCTGCCAATTAGAATACGAGTATTCTCTCGCATTCGTGAATTGGGGCTTTGTTACGTTGCCTGACCTTGGCCTTCTGACGAGCCAAACATGAACGGGTCCACTGGCGGATATCAGTGTTCATGCTTGGCCAAACGAAACGCTCGCTCACCAGGCGCTGGGTACTGCGGATGCCAGGATGAGCAAGATTGTGCAATGCAGTAAAAACGTTTCGTCTCATCTCGCTTGGCACTACAGGTCGGGAGGCACCGCACGATACGTCGCATAAGATTGTACCGGGGTTGATGGATAAAGGAATAGCTTCGAGTTGAAGACTAGTATGCTCAAGGCTTTCAGTGAAGGACGGCTGGTTTTGCAGTGCTGCCATACGCTCCAATTCGATAGAAGGCTGAGTGATGGCATTAATTCCAGGTCGAGAAAGACAGTCAGCAACTTGATTATAAAGGCCCTTAAGGAATCTAATATCTGTGGTATACTGAGAAATAAAATCAAGATGACGCGCCTCACGGGGTGAATACTTGTCAGAGGAAGTGAACAGGGCATAAGTAAGAGGTTTGTGGTCTGTTAAGATACAAAAATCTCTACCCTCAATAAAGTTGTGGAAATGTTTAATGGCTAAATAAATGGCAAGGAGTTTATCTACCAAACGTGCTATAGCGAGTTTGTGGTGGTGTCAGTTTGGAAGAGTAGAAAACCAAGGGCTGGATGCCAATGGAAGTCTGTTGTTGAAGGACGGCACCTATAGCTCAATTTGAGGCATCAGCAACAATGGAGAGTAGTGCATCAGGTAAAGGGTGAACGAGGGCAGTTTTATCTGCCAAAACCTTTCTGACACGATTGAAAGCGTCGACTGCTGTGTCAGGAAAAAAAAACTCGCGGTTGCTTCCACGTAAAGGGTAAGTAATTGGTAACATC